>WOGN01008757.1:436-11135 GCA_015342105.1 Leptinotarsa texana
AAATGTTTCTCCAATAGTCTGGAAAGATCGACGATTTCAAGGAAATATTGAATATCATGTGAATTGGTCTAAACAGGGTAAAAATACATTTTTTGATTAGGAATAGCGGAATTCCATCAGGACCTGTAGACAATTTTCCAGGTAATGACATGACTAGATCGATTATTTCTTTAATATCAACGCTATAACTACATACATCAACCGTCTTACTAAATTTATATTCTGGAATTTGATTAACTGTGGACTGATGAGAAATATTCTGTAAAAAGATTTACAATATCATCACTATTTTCACTGACAGAGTCATCATAATACATTTTAGATGGTAAGGAGTGTGATTTTTCTTATTATTAATATAATTCCATAAGCTTCTACGATTATTGTTGATGTTATTCTCTGTTTCATTGTGTATGCTTGATGGCAAGCGTTTCTCAAAGTTTTGCACTTATCTCTCAAATAACAAAATTCCTAATATTTATAAAAATTTCCATTTTTGTATTCTCTCTCAACCGATTTCTTCTTGAAAACTAATTTTTTGAACTCAGAATTGAACCATATTGGGAAAGTAGAAGCTTTGTGAAGCTTGGTGATCGAAACACGTGTCGAGGTGTTAAATATAACGATATGGTGTTGGGAAAAAACTCCAGTAATATTCATTGCTACACCAAAGGTTCCAAATAGTGCATCATAAATATTTTACCAATTTCATCATTAGAAAAGAATTTCAACTAGGGAAATTATTAAAATCTATCGATTTCTGAGCATACCAATAGACTGAGTGTCACCTCGCTTTACTCTTTTACTCTTTTAGAGAACATTCTCCAATTACTTACCTTGGAATTCCTATAAAACTTACTATCGTTCATTGAAATTGGATAGACTTGGTCCAAAGCTTGTATCTGTACTCGATAAGTAGAATTAGGAACCTCTGGCGTGAAATGAATGAAATGAAAACATTTTCCTGCACCAGAACAAAAATGCTGTTTCTCGACACGTGTTTCGCTAAACAAGTTAGCATCATCATGAGATGATTAGGACTATTCTTTCAATGACTATGCTAATGTTTTTAAACGTTTCAAGACGAATGTTTACCTTACATAATGAGAGCCAATAACTCAATTTCTAGTACCTAATGTTATCCATGAAGCAAAGGTTTTCCATTAATAGATTTAGCAGCAAGAGTGAAACCTGTTTTTAAATTAGAAAAGATTTTGAGGTAGGCAAATTGTAAGCAAATCTAGAAATTACTGTTATACTGAATCATACAGCTTGACCTTCATGAGGTAGAAATTAATTTAGTTAGTACTGAACACGTCTGAAAAATACGTTATATAGTGAAATACATTATTCCTACAGGAATTATGAAGTTTAAATTTATGAAGATGAATTGCTGTTTGAAAATAACAGAGTTTTGTGATGGTATTAATAAGGAAGGAATTAGACCAAACTCATGCTGAAATCACAGTCAGAAGGTTTAAGAAAAACGTCCTCATCAAACTTTTTTCTCCATCTCACAGGCAGTAAGAAAAAGTTTGAACTGTCTCGAAACAAAAATATAACAAGATATACAATAGAGGCAAAGAATTGAAAGAAGTATATCTCATGATAAAGGAGTATCATGCACAGATACAAAGAAACTAAACTTGTGCGATGTGTGCCGAACCTGAAAATGGTTCAAATAATTCAACAAACACTATATTGTGAGATTTTCACTAAACACAAAACACACAACATATGTTTCAATATACAAACTTTTTCAGGTGTCTATACTGTTGCGTTTTTGTAAAATTGTTTGGTGAAAATCTCACAATAAAGTGTTTCTTGAATACGTTTGAATATGGTTTTTCATCAAGTATCAGCAGATTCCACCACAAATACCAAATAATATCTATAATAGTAGAATTAATAAAATGAAAGTTATAATTTGAACCCTATATGTGCAATCATACAATTTTAGTTCAATAAAAAAATCATCAAAAACATCTAGGTGTTATATCGGCTAATCAAAGAGACCACATATGCATATCTACTGGTTTGAATAAACCTCCTCATTATGACAGATAGGTTCGAAGTGGCTAGACGATAATTATCCATACAGGTGTATTAGCACAAATGTGGTCTGTAAGAAAGTCCTACTAGATCACCTGATATGAGACCGCTTTATGTTTCTGAAGTGACATTTAGTGTACAATACGTATCACAGTTTTTCTTCAGTACCAGTAGATAGATAAACAGGCGCATGCATTCATCAAAGATTATATAATTTAATCTAATCTATCTGTTTAGCTATATGGACACATTAAAAAAAGGCATTGTTTTCATTATTCTGATCTGTAAGAGGTGAAGTCATCATTATCAGTATTTCTTGAAGAATTAAACCTGGCTCAAAATAAATTGGAAATGAAAAAATAAAAATAAAATGACAATTACAGTACAAAAATTGGTGTAGAAAAAAATATTTTCAGAGAAACACCCCCGAATAAAAATATGCGAAAGGTGTGGAAAAATCAATATCTCCTAGATATATTTATACACTGAAATCAAATGAGAATCAATGTGAGCAGTATTTCAAACAAGGTACTTGAGAATAATACAACGAAACTAGCACACATAAATGATAACACTTACTTTGACCACTTTCCAGACTTCCTTACAGATGGTGTCCTAGCAGGGGTTATTTCTACCTCCATTTTCTCTGCAGGCTTAGCTGGAGAAGTTTTAGCATCCTTCTTAGCGGAAAGTTTCATCTGAAATCACGATAAACTTTACCTCAACAATTCTGACACGCACAATTGACTTGAATGTCATCCATCAAGTCTGATTGTACTGTGTGATATTTTCAAACCCCCTCAAAAATAATAACAAATTACCTTGAGATTTCCTGCGGTTTTAACTACTTTGGGTTTGACCACGGGAGTGTCTGCTGTCTCGTTTAGCACCGCTTTCCTGGGACTGGTGAGTCTCGTAGTGACAGTTTTCGGGGTGACTTTTTGGGTGGTAACCTTAGGGGTAGTGACTTTTGGTGGGGAAATCTTTGGGCTCAGGACTTTAGGAGATGCTGCCGGCATTTTGGGGCTCTTTGGAGTCTTTGTTGCTTTTAGTAGCGCCTTCTTTGCCAATGGCACTAGAGATGGCTTCTTAGCATCTCTTATAATTTCCTTTTCCGTGTCATCAATACCCAAGGATTCCTTAAAGAAGGTAAAGTTGTCTAGAGATAACTCCTTGTTTTTCAAATTTTCAGACACTTCCCTCATCGAACGAACTTTTTTTCCTGACGGAGTATAATAATATATATCCCCATTTCTTTTGGAACCCACTTCGTTCGTTGCTCGCCACACCAACTCTCTCTTCCAACCAAAATTGAACGGCTTCAGATATTTTGGATCAGATAAGTCCACAGATACCTTTTGTTTTTTGTGAGGATTCAATGGGCTACCAGAACTGGTTCTAGATTTCAGTGATACAACAGATGGACTGAGAGGTTCTACTTTCACTGAAACTTCTCTCATCAGAGAATCATTTTCAGATTCTATTTGTTCAGATCCATTCTCGGCTGATTTTTGTCTGTTATGGGGCGACATTGGGATGTCGCTATATCTTTTGTTTGGGATGCGAGCTCGTTTACCCTTGCCAAGAGTTTGTTTGGAGGGAAGTTGGAGATCAGCATTGAAATCTACTTCGGCAGGTTCTTCTGTAAAAATAAAGTTATCTTCAGTCATTTATTAACTCAGTTCCATAAATTCCCCAACAAATTCGATAGAAAATTATGTTAAATTTATTTGGACTAGATATAATTTTTGACAGTTTTAATTAGGATTTGTTGGAATCATTTCTTGAATACAAGATTTCATCTAATTCAATTTAATGAACAGAAATTAGATGTAACACATTTTTTTTTGTACAAAGGATTTACATCTTACAAAATCTGTCAGCTCAGGGGTACCACAAAGAAACCATTCAGGAACATTCCTATTTAATATTTTTAGTAATATCATAACTAAAATTAGGCATTCTGTAACATTAATGTTTGCTGATGACTTGAAAATATTCAATGAACGAAATTCTATAAAACGTCTCCATATTAGTGTGCCCTTATTTTATATAATACACTACCATAATCATTAAAACAGGTAGAAAGTTATGCCTTATTATTAGAGTAAAGCTGTCACAGTTTTCAAGAATTTTTATAAGATGATCTTGAAAAACAAAGTGTTATTTCAACTAACCAGACGTACATCTAAACATTTTTAAATGTATACTTATTATTACTAGTCAGTCAATCTTTTGTGACTTGCCATAAATAAGCTTGTATCACGAACAGTCAATAAATATTATTTCTATTTTTATTCTCAGAATTTGTGTTGCTTCCTACTTGACCAAAGTGGGTAAGCACTAGTATTCCACCTTTGAGGCCAGACAGTTTCATTTCTGGAGGAAAATACTGAATCTTAATGGATTGTTTATAATGTGACAAAGTACAGCACATACTGAGTAAATAGACAGATTTGTGATGTCAGTCAGACAAAAATGCAACCAGAAAAATGAACATTCAACTATCTATCAATCATCGTGGTCCTACATTACACAAACCTTTAATATCCATGTTGGGATCTGGCTCCACTGAAGGACTTGCATTTTCTACTTTCGGTAAGACATTTTCTTCATTGGCATTTTCATCTTCAGATTTTACTTCCGAAGCTTTCCGTTTCTTTCCTTTCGGAACCTTAGCTCCTTCTTCGATGGATGGTTCCTCTAATTTTTCAGCTGTCATTTCGTTTTCTTTGCCAGCATCCTCTACAGGATCAATTTTTTCATCCATAGTAGACTCTCCGTCTCTATCACCATTCAAATTTGGCGCCGTTTCCTTCTCAAAATTTTCAGAATTTGTATTTGGTTCGCTTTCTGAGAGCGACTTCGATTTAGATCTTCCACGTGTCCTCTTGGCACTCTCCATATCAAAAACTTACGACTACCTTATAACTCGGGATGCATCGCACTCAATTCACATGAAGTCAGTCCAATATAACATAATAAGAAAGCTGTAATTCAGGATGCGTCATTTACCAATATCAATTCTACAGCACGATACATACACACTACAATGAGTTAAACATGTGCATCAGTTTTCTACTGATATGTATGGCAATTCAAGACTATGAAGATTTTCATAAATTCGAACTTTATACAATTTATTTTAATACCGAACATTACCACAACACAAGAACGCTGTCACGCTAGGAACTTCAGTGGTATGGCAGCACCGTCGATAATAAGAAATAGCGGTAACTAGAGTTGCCAACAATGTCAAAGTACTATTCTTCTTCCTAACTTATTTTCTATTACCGCATAGTGGCGGTATAAAATTCTAGGAAAACAAAGATTTGTAACTGCATTTTAATCAAAACATTTTTGAAATATGGTAAAAGTATTGTTGACGTAGATAACTCCTTCCTTAAAAAGTAGTGCTCAATCGATAGTCGATATCATGTGATAGAAGCAGAAGAAACATATTTGCTCTCTGGCTACAAAGTTTTTCGTCAATTACTCGATGAAATTTAAAACTAGACAAAAATCTGTAACGTATTCGAATAACATATTATAATGGGATGTTCACTAGACGATTTATGAAACCACAAACAACCGCAACACGTGTTTCACTATACAAGAACCCTCTCAAACTTTTCATCAGATTATATGTGGTATATTATTCACCAAATTTGGTATATTTTGATCTGATTGTTAGCAAGAAAATTTTACTTTTCTGATAATACTGATTATTGTGTTTATATTTACAGTAACAATATCATTCAGTGCTATTATTTGCAGCACAAATGTGCCAAAATGGACACAATTTGGAAATATGAGTACGTGACCAAGCATTTTTTGAAATTAATATGTTATAATTGCATTTTTTATTTCGAAAGAAATCAATGTACATTGTAAAACGAGATTCCGCATGCATCATCATCGAAGAATAAACAATTGACTGAAACTTCTTTACGCAAAAAGTTGCTACATCACTAGTAGTGTCTGCTCGGGGTCCAACCAGCGCAAAGGGTTCTGTCACAAATCAGAAGAAATGATATGTGGGCACTTTCGACAGATTCGATCAGTTTGGTCTCTCTCTAGTTTCTGCTATAAGATTTGTTTTGGTTCTGTATTTCGAACTGCTATCGAACCGTCCCGTATCGACGCCGAATCAACGCACAGAACATTACTGTCACAGAACAGTTCTGGAACGATCCAAACAAGTAAAAAACCAAAACATATAAGCTATGATTTGGTTCTGTATTTCGAATTGTTATTGAACCGTCCCGACTCTCCTAGTTTCTTTGTTTTACCGGAGACAGTATTGTAGATATAATACCAAATGAAACACCAACTAAAATACGGATAAAAGTGAGATTAAGAAAACGTTACTACCAAAATCCACAACGCAAATGAAAAATTTTATTAGTGCGCAAGAGCAAATTCGAAGTTCTGAACGGTCCCTACTCAAATCTACGAACTTCCGAATCGGTTCGGAGAAAACCAAAACACTTTGAACGATACTAGAACGATTCTACTGAACCACAACACATTATAGTAACTGCGCATAATCGAACTGTACAGAATTGTGAACCAAAACAAAACTACTACTTGCCAATGTCAAGTTGACACTTCAATGTTTTCCTTGATTCTGACGTTCGAATTATAAAATTAGATGACGCCCACTCATTTTTTCTGATGAAAATTATAGAGTTTTGCTGTGGATCTTTCTGGGAATTCTCACCTTCCACGAGCTGTAAGGTGAGAATTCCCAAAAACTGATCTCTCTTGAAATAATACCTCTTTCAATGTTTATGCATGCCAATAGCATATAATGCCAATAGCATGTAAGAAGAAGAAAAGTACAATTAACCTTTTGCTTAAATGAAAGAAAAATATTTATTATTTATATGCCGTTGTTAGTATTGCAAACTACAATAAAGAGTCGCAGCTATATGAGGTTTATTTTCTAAACAGTGTAGAACTTTCACACGTAGTAGTTTCGAAATGTCTGATAACGGGGATCCCTTTGGTGGGGAGAATGAGCTTCCTTCCAACCTAATCCTTTCAAGATTTTGTGCAGCCCGGGGCAGAGAAATTCAAATCATGAACAAGGCACTGTCAACCTCATCGTCCATCAAACTGGCTTTTCAAAAACTACCAAAACACATGAGAAGGAGGGCCATGTCTCATAACGTGAAAAGACTGCCAAGACGATTACGAGAAATCCATATGAATCAAATGAAGAAGTCCGGCCTACCTCCCAAGACGAAACGTCCTTCGAGGAAGTATAGGCGCAGGCCTTATACCTTGTCAGACGAATTTACAAGGAGGCAAAGAAGAGTGACTTGGTTGAATACACACATATGGCATGCTAAGCGTTTTCACATGGTCGAAAAGTGGGGGTACAAGTTACCTGAATCGGGGTGTGATAGAAGCTTTCGAGCTTGCTATAGGGCTACTGTAAAACACTGTTTACTTCAAGATATTTCTTATAACAGCTGTGTAGAAATTACAGGATCTTTCGATACTATTGTGGGTTGTTTAAAAAAAATTACCAGTACTACAGCTGGGTTAACCGTCGCAGCGAAATCATACATAGGAGGGCTCAGGGAAGGTAGGGTTATTTTGTTCAGCATTGAGGCTAAAAAAGCAATTGGTAGTGTTGATTTTCAGTGGAGACCGGCAGACTGTGTAGCAGGTAAACGTACTTTGTGGATGTGGATTCATGCGGCTTATTATAAAGAAGCACTGAAAACGTTGCTGACTTCGTTCAATTTGGCTTCCAATACCGAAACACAATCCTACAGTAATGAACTTGTGGAAGTGAAAGTACTGAAGTGGGAATTGAGCAGACTTAGACTGACAGGGCCTCTTTCGAATGCTGTACTACAAAATGCCTTCAAATTAGCAAACAAAGCAGAACAGACCCCGAACTGGGTAACTGCATATTTTCAAAAAGTATCTGATGAAGGACTGCCTTTGCCGCATACATACTGGGAGAATCTCAAGTCTGCTACATCTCCTGCTGAAATTTCTCCCCACTTGGTTTTGCCTCTAATAATTTCAGATCCCAGGCTTAATTTCCCAAAGAAACGTATGAAAGCACTCCCACCCTTTGACATGAGCCAAACGTCTGCTGTAGTAGCAGAGCATGTGTACAATAGCCCTTTGTGGGAGGAGAGTGTTCGTAAAATTGTTCAGGAAACAAAAAAATCCAGTGGCGATCTGGCAAAGTTGCGTGAAAATTTGTTAGTTCCTGGATCTGATTTGGAAGACTGGGATACATTCATACCTGTCATATTGGTCCAAAGGCCTGGAAAAAAAGGTCAGGATTACAGAGGTGAGTAAGAAGAATGAGTGATCAAAGTAGTCCCCCTCAGATATAATACACTTTTGCCAGAGTTTTTTCCAATCCTTGAAGCAGCTCTGGCATTCACTTTTTAGTATGTCCTTCACCTCTCTCTGTTATTCGGTTTTTATCTCCTCAATGGTCTCAAACGCCATCCTTTCCTGGATCTTTTTAATCTTGGGAACAGGAAAGTCACAGGGGGTTAAATCTGGTGAATACTGTGACTGAAGCATGATTACGGTTTTGTTTTTTGCCAATAAATTACGAACAAGCAATGACGAATGAGTAGGTGCATTATTGTGATGCAAAAGTCAGGAATTTTTTTTCCACAATACCGGACGTTTTCTTTATATTGTTTTTCGCAAGAGGCGCATAACTTCAAGATAATCCTGATGCACTATTCCAAGATAATCGAAGAAAACAGTGAGCAAAACCTTGACATTTGGTCGAACTTGGCCTTTCTTTTTTTGTCTTGGTTCTCCGGGACTCTTCCATTGAGACAATTGGACTTTGCTTTCGATGTCATAACCATAAACTCATGATTCCCATGTTGGTGTCCGACCACTGTTCTGAATGTCTCCTGTTGTCGTAAAGAATCCACTTTTTGCACATATCATCATCAAATGTTTAAAGAATTTTCTGCTTCTAAATTTGAGTTACTGAGCTCCAAACTGGTTTCTCCAGTAGTATGGTTTTTTTTCTCATCCATAGAAACATTTGGAGAAAATAAGATACTCAAATAGTTAATCACGATTCTTTTCAGGATATGGCAGCGGATGGGACATAATCCTCCCGTCAGTTTGGACACAACCTGTATGGCTTTCTTTAATAATGTGGGGTGCTAGACCAGGTGGATTGAGAGAAACTGATAGAATAGATTTTGAATCAGGGTATCCCCATTGCTTGAACCCTGATACGTCTGCTGGGAGCCAGGAAGAACGGTCTATTTCTGATAAATGCAAAGAAGATTTCTTTAAAGTACCCCCGAATAAAAGAACCAACTTCAGTAAATTCAGGATAGCGAGCCCACTGGAGTGGAATTGGAAGTTATTACTGAGCGAATGGTCAAAATCTAATGAACCCGTTACTGATTTCAAAGTTTTGAGAGACAGAGGAATGTTGAAAATAATGGTGGTAGGTAAATGTAGGCGATTTTGTGTTTTATTGATTATTGAAGGTTTTTATTTTCTTTCATCAAAACAAATATGAAACTTTCAGGAAATCATGTCGTCCAGAAAATGTAGTCTCTCTTTGCCATCTCTTCCGGAGAATTGTTTGATTCCAGTTCGAATAACTTTGTCTCAGAAAGGTTCCTGTGAAAAATTCGCAATAATATGCCTGCCGGAACCCAAAGATGTCAAATTAGAGCCGACGGAACCAATAAGACCAGACCCGAACGAAACACTGAGAAAAGATATGAGGGCAGAACACAAAATGCTGTTGAAGAGTCTGAGAAGAAAGAGAATTAGAGCAAGAAAGAATGGCAAAGTAAGTGATTACAATAATAATAATAATAATAGAATTTATTCATCAATCAAAGGTTATACAAGGCATTATACATACACACATGCATAATAATTATCAGACTAGTCAAGAAAGAAAGGAAGGTAATCTACAAATGAATTGTTAAGATAGTATAAGTATAGTCGCAAAACAAACCAGAAAAATTGTACATACAATAGTCAGCCTCACAATTATGAGATATCAAGAATAATTAACACAACATTATAATATCTATATAAAATATAGATTAGTATTTGCATCATAGTATTATATTAATCCTTCATTTAACATTAGAAATATACCCCTACAAGTCAGCTAAGTCATATACGTAATGCATGTCTTGATGTATTCACTTATTACTCGCTATTCTCGCCAATTATCTCTATTTTGAACTGTATTATCTATAATTCTGTTTATCTTAGTGCTTTTACTCATGTTCACGTGCTTGAGTTTACTTCGAGTCTCATTTTTCACTTTTTAATCTTTTCTTTGATTTTTAAATTGTATATGATTATTTATAATATTCGATTCTTGTACGGTTATTAAAAGGGCAAAATGTAAAAACATTATAAACATAGAAACTGCTGCCTATGATTATCTCAATAACATATACTCCAAAGTTGATGCCAATAGTTTTGAAATTAGTATGTTTTTTGATATGTCAATGGCATTTGACACTGTTTCATCAGATTTTCTATTTATAAAGTTAAAGAGGCCTGGGTTTCCACATAACATACTGACTTGGATAAAATCCTATATGAGTGGTCGGCATTTGACAGTCAAATATAACAATATTGTGTCCAAGGAACATGATGT
>WOGN01008758.1:0-10725 GCA_015342105.1 Leptinotarsa texana
TACTTAATTTCAATTAAGGCTATGTTTTGGACCATATTTAGCACACTTTATTTTTTATCTCGAAAACAGATAGAGATAGGTATAGAACATTATTAACAAAAAAGTATCAAAATGCTAGAGTGATTACAAAAATGTATTAATATACGGGGTGTTCCATTTAAAAAAATAAATTTGCTAGGACTTTTTGATGGAAGTGGCAACGCCGCAATGCTGACAATATTTTAGATCGATAGAACATGTAAGGAAATGTGAGCGGTGAAATTTTCAGAAAAATCATGCTTTGTTTTCCAGAAACGTCTAACCTACCATCGACCGTGAGTCACGCTGTATAAAAGCTAGCCAGGAGCATATCGACACAGCCAAGTGGAAGTTGCAGTACGATATGCAAAGCAATCTAGTAAGGCGATAGACATTCGAATAATAGTTGAAGTTGAGTTTGATTATTGTTCAGTATAGTCAATCATTGGTCAACCAACGGGAAAAAAACGTAACATTATATACAGCAAAGATGGAGATACAAGCAACCAACATATACCCTTAATAACTCAATCTTTGTAGATATGAAGTTTGCCAAAATGACAGTAAAAAATTAATAAGTCATATATGAAGCAAAATGATTTTATATAACTTTTTTATCCAGTTTCAGTAGATATTTTACATATATTTTCTTACAACATTATGTAGTAATATACTGATATATTTATTAGAAAAGGTTGACAATTTAAGAAACTTTCTTTGTGAAATAAATCAGTTTTACTCAACATTGCTGGAATCTGCAGGGCCATAAGATTATTGTGACAAGTCTTCCCAAACAGTACACCTAAAAAGCCAAATACATGAAGAAAATCACACAAATATCGTCTTTATTAATAAATTACCTTTCTAACAAAAAAAATTAATAGTAGTTAACTTTATTGAAAAGTGTATAAAGCTATTGCATAATGGAAGCTTCCCACCGACTCTAGTCAGTAGTTCAGTTCCCCCCTAACGTATATCCCCTCCCCCAATTGCGTCCTCCGAAAACACCCCCACCCCTAGCTCCTGGTTGCGCGGAAGCCGCCCTCTGGGGAGGCGCCCCGAAACTGTGCACACCCCCCATTTGGTCGGGAAACAGATCTTTTAAAAACGAGGGGGTGTTGAGCAGGGCCGGGCCGCCCATTTCTTGGGGGTATTTGAACATCAGGAAGAAGTATAGGTGTCCGATGAGGATGCCAAAGAGTTCCATGATTCCACCACCGCTGAGGACCAGGTTGAAGGCAAGCAGAACCCAAGGTAGGTAGATGGCTTTGAAGCGGGTTCCGAACCAGAATGTCACTATGGTGTCTTTATTCAGCTGACACCATACGTAGAGTACAGAGAGGATCATGGGATCCATTAGAATCTGAAAATAAAACCTCATTAACCTTTATTGTCTTAAGGAGATTTTCTTATTGGCAAAGTCTGTTGCTGTCAATACATCAAAACTACTGGGCTTTATATTACAAAACTGCATACTATTCAAAACTTATTCGAAAAGTATATGAAAGATCTATTGATTACAAATTGTGTATACATCTAAAAGATCAATAAATCATCTTATATTATTAGCAATTAACTCAGTGAGAATCTATTATTTGATCACCATTTTATACAAATCAAATGTCTTTTAAGAGGGGCTTGAAAATTAATTATACACCAAATTCTTAATTTATTCACTTTTTACTTAGCTTAAGTTTACTTTGAGTCCTACTTTCACATTTTTAGTATTTTCTTTAATGTTTAAATTGTACATGAATATTCATATTTGATGCTGATACTATTATGAAAGGGATGATCCCTTGCAATAAATAAATATAAATTTAAATACAAAAAACAACACAAATTGAAAATTGCTGTAATACATATATCCTTGAGCAGTAGATTAATAAATCATTTTCAAGTACCTGTTCCATAGGCGTACATAATTGAGTCAGTTAAAAAGTGAAAATGTAGAATTTACTTTATACATTCAATGTTGTATGAACTGAATAAAGAAATCTCAAAAGACTTTTTAGTTGTATGTATACAATGAGTAACAAAAATACGGAACACTTGCATTAATAATTATGACAAGTTCTTTTTTTAATTAAACATCCAAAATTATTTTCTTCCCTGAATTTTGATTGAAATACTTTCTATGAATGTGTCACACTCCTGCATAGATCACCTGATTAAATCATGCATATCTAAGATATTTTCAATTTTAGAATTAGATACTTCATTACCTGAAGAATTTTAAATAATGATAAAGTATTTGTGCCTTGATGATTTGTGTTATTAGTAAATGGCTACTTCAGTTTTCTCGACAGTAAAACAAAGGAGCAAACGTGCTTGTTGGTAAAGAAAAGATCATTATTCTTAAACAAGTTGTGGAATTTTGAGTTTGTGAAAACCATATACTTATAATATAATATAATATTTAGTTAGGGTTTCCGTTGAATTAATTACTTTAATATTGTTTTTAAACTACCCCAATGGCAAATCTGGGGTGGTGCAATAGAAAAACTGTTAACCAATCTGAGGTATCCGATACTTCACAAATTAATCAAATGAAATTTCTCAAAACATAGTGGTACTTACCGGTAACTCCGCAATTAACCCCAAAACAATGCAACAGAGCCAGTTGAAGATCAAGAGAAAGCAATAATCTGCTGGTTTTCCAGCATAAGCACCTGAAAGGCAGATGATGAAAGTTATGAATAAATTAAAATGTACAAAGTCTAGGATTAATAGTACTAAAAAGTCAATATTAGTCTGGTTTCTAGAATTTGAGGTGACAAAGAAAAAATCAAATTGGTAAAATGGTTTAGTAAACATTACTTTTTTGTAAATAGAGACTTTGGTTAATACTAGTATCAATACAGAAAAGAGAATAGATGGTAAACTAGTTCATTGAATACCTCTCTCACTGCAAAACTTCTGAAGAAGTTTTTACTCATAAATTGTCTAACATATTCATCAAATTTCAAGCTATAGTCAATAAAAACAACAAGAAATTTCCTGCATAAATTGTTTCTTGGAAATTTAACAAGCATTTGAATGATGTTACATTTATTTTTGAAAAATTCAACTTTTCTAAAATAGATAATAATTCAAGTAACTCTTGAGTTTTTCCTTTCAAAATAACATTAAGTAATCCACGAAAATAGTTAAACTACCATATATATCAGTCATGGTGATCTAATTAACATATAACCGAAATCAAATAAGTTAAAATGCAGAACCCTGTGGTACACCTTATCAATTGGACAGTTCTGAGAGATCCATTATCCTCACCATTTGAAAGGTACGATTCAAATCAACAGTATATGGTATAATATATGTAAATTCATAACTTCATAAGAGCAAACACAAAACTACTAATGTAGGTACTATATTCGACTTGAGATTTGCAGCAAAGTGCACTTACCTTCCTCCAGCCTACGAGAATAGTTATATAGGAAGTATAGGTTGATGAGATAGTGAAAACCAGCTTGTTGTATTGGATAATACAACACACTTGTGAGGAGCCTCCATATTTGAAACTTCTTCAGGGGTTCGTAAAGCAATATCAAATTGTATGGGCTAACTAAACCGAATCGTCCAACAAGGGTAAACACGATGGAACCCGCAAACCAATAACGGGTGAAGAAGGGAACACTCCGGAACCATTCTCCCAAGTCAGACATCTCTGATAATTTGAAAATAGGACTGAATTGTTTTGGATTGGATGACACTCAAAATAACATAACCTCTATATCTTCAAGATTATTATTTTTAACGATTGAAACTGCAACGGTAAAATTTGGTGCAAGTATTGTATCACTCATGAAAAATTCATAATTTTCATATTCATTAGATTGCTTTGATAAATACGTGTCTCTTATACATTGGTAATCAACAAATAAAGTGTCAAAGTCAAAACTGTCAAATGATAAATGATATAGCTCGGCATGGTTGCCATTACCCAACACCTCGTCATTGTCTAAGGATTTATAGACAATGACCTCGTGATATTTCATTTTCTTGCTAAAATTTCGCAATGGATCAATTAGGTATTATGAAGTTTCATTTGGATTCTAAGCAGTTTCCACAGTTTTGTTGAGGAAAAAGTATCTGTTGATTCAAAATATTCCAAAACTGAGACATATGCTTGTTTCCTATTTTGCAATGAATCTTAGATTCATTGACGATAAAAATAATATATTCATTAATTTGGAACCTCCAAAAATGTATACGTAATATAATTAAACAGTGTTAACATCTTCAATTGAATAGGGTTTCTGAAAACTACTACTACTATTCATTAAATCAACATAAAGGTAAATTGCAGATATTTTAAAGTTTTACATTGGAGTTTATCTTTTTTTTTGTAGGTTTACTTTCTCAAACATGCTAGACTTTTAATAAAAACAAGTTTTACTATCGAAGAATTAGAATCACAGGCTCAATAGAGATTTATCACTTGTTACAAATATTTACAATTAACAGATCATTATAGAAATATTTCAATCCTTCTTTCCAATACCCAGAAATGCAATATTCTTCTCAACACCCGTTTCACCAAGGAAATTTCAATAGAAGAGAAGAGGCAATGAACATCAATAAAATATGGCTACCTGTATTGACAGGTACACAAACAAGGTCGGAAAATCCAATTAAAAAAACAAAGCCCAAGTTAATGCGGTTGAAACGATGGGAACAACAAGTCGAGCAACAGCTCGGATACTGTGACCGTTACCGCATCGCTTTTGATAGTGTCTACCGCAGTATTAGACGAAACGTTAGTCATAAAAACCTGCAGACCACGCCCACAAATCCGAAAAATAGCTTTCACACAGTTATCTCCGTCCGTGAAAGTTTACGATCTCTGTTAATCCTTAAGAGCTTATCTGATTAGATATTAATTTTCTTCGTGAAATGAAGTCTAAGATATATATCAACAAATCTAATGTAACTTTTTTAGAATATTGATTGTGTCATATTCTTTGTTAGAGAAATGATGTGTTTCTATTTTACTATATTATCGTGAATTTCTGGTATATCTAACTCATCTCATATAATGTATGTGACCACCGAGATCAATAAAGTGTCTGTCTGCCTTTCTGCCAAGGAAAGTTATTTTAAATCTAAAGAAATGAATTTTAGAAGTTCAAGCCAGTTTTGGATATACCTATCAGAAAACTACTACTCCCCTGGCTAATACCACGAATGGCGTTGGATTATATCCGACAGGCGTCAGTGCAGGAATCTTCACAGAAAATTTCCTGCATATGCAAATCTCAATACAACTGAAAGAACCGACCTTCAATTTTGGAACGGGCACACTTGCAGACCGGTTTCGGGCTTATTAGCCACTCGTCAGTGCAACAAAGTGGCCAACATCTACCTAAAGTCAATGATATTCCATAATTGACTAGTAAAAAAATTATTTTCCCGTATTAATAATAATAATTATATCGCCCTTATTATTTCATAACCAAAACAAAAAACACAACATCCCTACTGTAATACTATAAATGCGAATGTAAGTTTGTTACGGTTTCACGAGAAAACTACTCAACCAATCATCATGAAATTTTGTACACATTTTCTTGGAGGTATTAGAAGTAACATAGGATACTTTTTATTAAAAAAGATATTTTTATGTAAGGTAAAAAAATTGTCCGACAAAAAAATCTCAAAACCTAGCTAGTTTAACGTCATATAGTTCTCATATTGATTCATTTATATTGTACTGACACTCATTTAATGGCATAAAAGCGAACGAAGCCGTGGGTAAAAGCTAGTAACTTTTATAAATTCAACTCACAATTGAAATAAAGGGCGAAGTTTATCGTCCCTAATAAACTACATCACGGAAAATGTTCTTCCACTTAACCCTGTGTTCTTCCACTCAACCCTGCGTTCTTCTACTTAACCCTGGCCAAAAGAAAATTGGCAAATACTTATAGTTAAAATCTCAATAATATCTCAATAAATTCGTTTAGGGATTTTGGGAAATACCTTAAAATAATTGCTAATATATGCTTTCAATAATTGAGCTTACATGTACAGTTTTAATAGCGCCTCGCCTTATTTACTTTTATTTGTTTTGTCAAATTGGCTCATCCATTTGGTAAACAAATATGTTCTAATTTACAATGATGTATGTTTCAGTAGCTCATAAAACATTTTCTCATTGCCCTGTAGATAGACAAAAAACATCAACTCGTTTTACAAAAAACGCCAACTCTGTTGATTTATTCGTCGTCACCTTGTGAATAAATTTTCCTAAAGGTATCGATTCCCTTCAAGTAAAGTGTTTCGATGAGCAAATCATTATCTACTCTTATCTATATCGTATTATATTCATAGCAATCAGAACCTTGAACCCGTGAGCACGTTCGTTTTTCACTACACCTGACATGAATACGAAAAGTAGGCAAGTTTTTTTCTAATGTTCAGGATGTTCTGCTGTTGGAGAAGGAAAGACTCCAACGACGACCAAAATCTAGTAGAACCAAACTCGAGAAATCAATCTACTTCAAATGGTAAGTGGTGAAAATTTCGTTCGAATTACTCAAGATGACCTGAAGTGTTTTGATTTTTCACGAACAAAAATGCACAAGGTAGGATGAAACATATTTTTGTGCTGTTAACGAGAAAGAGGATGAGTTTTTATGAGTCTAAAATCTAGATGAATCTGTTCCGATATTCAAAAGAAATATTAAAAATGGCATTCATCTCAAGGTAAACTTGAACTGTCGTATTTTATCAGATGCACAACCTTGTGCACAGTCTCTCATATAAATCGGGTGCAAAGGCCGTATTGAGTTTATTCTAGTAAAAAAGACAGTAAACTAAAATCACCCATGCTAATTCCATTGAAAGAAGATTTGTCTCAGGGAAGTTTTTAACGTAGTAAAAGTCAATTTAGAACTTTTATATACAATTGAATTCTGTTACATTTTCCACAAAAACGGCATATACGGGATGTTTTTCAATACCTTTCTAATATTGAATTTTCATTTTGGATGATTTTGAGTAAAAAACTACTAATGTAAGTCCTAAAGGTTTCAACTTTTGAAATATTGCGTTTTAAGAAAAAGTATATTTTTATGAATAAATTGATGGATGTAGCCGTTACTAGGTACGTAGTAGGAAATCATAGTGAAGAGAATGGAATTGAAACTTTCTATGTTTTTACCACTTTATTTGTAACTAACGTTACTATAGTTTCGTCGTATAAGGACATTTTTAAACTTATACATTAAACTAACAATGGTTGATTACTTTAGCCCTTATATAGCACCACTGTAGGTAATAATAGAGGTACTTGGCTTGATTGAGTACCTGAATTTTGTAAGGCTGATTTGAAATCCGGTGATTTGATCATTTAACAGGTTGCACCCCCGGTGTTTATACTTGTGAATTTCCATGGATTCTAAATAATTGAGTTTGCAACCCTTCCTTCCATAGTGCAAAATTTCCGTATCGTTTAGATTCGGGAACTTGTGATGGCATGCCTAGGAATGGTTTGAAAACGTAGAATCATTTTTACCTAGTTTGAACATAAAAGACCTTCAGTTTAATGTATAAGTTTGAAAATGTGCTTATAGGATGAAACTGCAGTAACGTTAGTTACAAATAAAAGTGGTAAAAAACATAGAAAGTTTCAATTATTTTTTCTTCATTATATTTTTATGATGAATTCACAGCATGGTGATATACCAGTGTTTTTTTTAAGTAGATATTATTTTCGAAAAAAAATTTTGGGAGCAAATGTGGAAACTTGATTTTCCAGTTTTCGCATAAAATTCACGAAAAAACAATTTATGTTACTTTGAATGATAGTATATATCAGAGAAAATAACTTTAAATGGTGAAATTATCAAATAAACTGAATATTTGGAATGCTAACTCACTTAAACACTTCTGCCAGAAGTCCATAAATCTTCTTGCCTTCCAGATGTACAGTGTTTGTTTGGCAAAGCCCAAAGCGATGCCAATGACAGGTTCTGGTCCGATGAAAACCGTTTGCAGCAAAGGATCGGAACCTGTCATTGGCATCGTTTTGGCCTTTCCCAAACAAACTCTGAACACCTGGATGGCAAGAAAATGTATGGACTTCTGGCAGAATCTTTCCGGATTGGCTCACTCCAAGACGTTTATTTACCCTTCGAAGATTGATACCAAACAATTGTTGGACTACAGTAGGGATGAACTACGATGTCTAACAGGCTTTCTTACAGGTCACTGTCATTTGAATCAGCAAATGCAGAGACTTGGACTGTCGGAAGACTGTGTGTGGCCTCTTTCTGGAAAATGATGAAACAGCAGAGCATATACTTTGTGCCTGCCCCGCTGGGGACCGAATCAGGTTCTTAGAGTTCGGCAGATATGTACTCTCACCATCTGATCTAAAAGACCACTCACTAAACAAACTAATCGGCTTCGTTGAGAAGCTGGGTTTATTTGGCTGAGTGTGAATAGGTGTGGGTTGCGGTGGAGGGTCGAATAGACCCACTCACTTGAGACCTACCTACCTATCTACCACTTGAACAGTGGATACCTAAATATCACTAGGTATAGTTGATAGTGCCCAGTGATTCCCACAGTCTATGTCGCTGTCTCCGAGGAACAGCGAAATATTCAATTAAACAATTCGGCGATTTTCTTGGAGTTTTCAATTCTCAAACTTTTGCGCCAACAATCGTGTATACTGACAAAAAAAATTGAAAAACACTATTTTAAAGAACATCGAAATAAAAAGTAAAAAATATTTGTTTAAATAAGTTTAAAACAATAACGAACGAAATAAACTAGTATTGTTATGAAAAAAGCGACGGGCGCTTGATATACAAAAAAATGTGGCACAAAGCGCCTATGCTTTTTTCACAATAATACTAGTATATTTCGTTCGTTATTGTTTTAAGCTAACTAAAAAAAATATTTTTAACTTTTTAGTTCGATATTCTTTAAAAGCGCGTTTTTTAGTTTTAAAAACTATATTTATAATATATGCTATAAAAGCGTGTTTTTTACTCTTTTTAAACTATATTTATTGTATCTAAACTTTGGCCGTATATTGTTTAGAAAAATGACCATTGATATTTTTCGATTCCGGAGAGGGAGCCTGAAAATCAGCTACCAAGCCCAAAGCTGCAGGCGCGCAAAGGAGACTTTCAAATAAGGCAGCAAGCGCGCGTATTAATAACAAAAATACTTTTCTAGAATGAAGAAATATACTTAAAGTGAGTTCGAATTATATTAAGGAGATGACGTACAGCGCCATCTGCTCGCGAATAGATCAAGCAATAATGTCGACATATGAAGGAGGTTACGTACACCGCCATCTGTCCGCGAATAGATCAAGCAATTATGTCGACAATTCTGGAGTTACAAACTGACAAACAAACAAACATACATACGTACAGGTGAAGCTTATAAATGCGTGTTAATAATTAATTACAAGAATTTAGCAACTGTCGATTCTCTCAATGTTTTCTTTCCAATTTGCATCCGAAAGTTTTCCAATTTTTCATGGAAGTCAAAAACTCAGAGCGCCGCGATTGGAAACCTCTGAGACAGACAATTCTCAAAACTATTTATGTTAAAACAAATCAGCCTCTTACCCACCTACATACCTTTGATAATATCCCGTTTCATAACAATGTAGTAATTTAGTAGTAATTTATTCACCCAAGTTGTACAACAATGATATGAAAAGTAATATGTTGTAAGTAAATTAGAGTACAAAAGGTAAACCTTGAGCGTGAGATTTAAAAAAGTTCTTAGGTTAACATAGAAAAAAAAGTTTTTGATAAAATTTGATTTTATTATTCTATATAGTTGCCTTCGAGTGCGACACAACGATTATTGCGGCTATACCATTTTTATAGTACGATTTGTCTTAGCCGACGTTAAACTTACTTCCAGCTTGCATTCTCTTGAGGCCGAGAACAAAAAGAAGAAGAATACAGTGGATTCGGAAGCACTTCGAAGCTCAATTGATGCAATTTTGCCATTGTTTTCATTGATTTGTGACATGGTATATTGTCTTGTAGAAACAGCACAAATGAATTAAAAAAACATGAAACTTCGAGTTCAAAGTTGAAACATAAATTTCGATATTCAAGTCGAAATTCAACAAAATTACGTCTACAATTCCGGAATCCTGTTAAATGTAGACGTTGAAATTGGATTTTCGGTTAATTCCAACCTTAAACTCAGAATTCCTTTAAATTTCGAATTCTACAAAATTTCGGTTTCAACTAAATATTTTAATTGATTTTGACTCAAAACTTGGACTTCAATGCATTTTATTTTTCTTTCTACTGAATAATATTCCTGAAAATGAGATTTTGTGTGCTTGGACCCTCATTCGCAAAATAATATCGCCATTTCCAGTATCGTTTATTCTGAAAATTCTATAATTATTGTCATGAATATTGATAAGGGGTTTTCCTATAAGGACTTCACAATTTTTTTAAATAAAACGCAAACCATTTGAGGTACTTCCAAAACTTTATGATCGACTTGAAATAAAATTAAAACATTTATGAATGGAACTCAACTTCTTAGCTTTCTTACGAAAATCGCATTTAGAAAATGCCAAAATTAGGTAGTTTTTAGGTGCTTTTTAGATACCGAAGTCAAAAATTAGGTGCTCTGTAATATACACCGCAACTCAATACTCAAAGTTGCATTGCTAACATTATGTGATGCTAGCAACACAGTGAAACT
>WOGN01008759.1:0-11134 GCA_015342105.1 Leptinotarsa texana
AATAGATCAAGAAATATCAATGAGGTTACGTACAGCGCCATCTGCCCGCGAATAGATCAAGCAATAATGCCGATAATTCTGTAAATACAGATCCCGAGCTTGATAGTTACAAACATACATACAAACAAACGTACATACATACAGGTGAAGCTAATATAAAGCGTGTAATACAGGGGGGTTTGTTTTTTTTGCAAAAATCTCGGAAAATGTTAAAGATATCTGAAATTTGAAAAAAAAATCCTTAAAGAGGGGGTGATGTCCTAAAAAAAGTCCCACCTCCCGGAACTCTATCCAATATTTATAATTTTAATTTGGAGACGAAACTAGAGCTAAAAGCAGGCGATGCATGTTCCGCACGCGCTGACCGATACAATAAAAATTATTTCAACCCATTAAATATCATTATTACGAAAGAAAAAATTATATACCTTCAAGACACTTGAATAAACGAAAATCTATGGAAAAAATATTCCCGTAATTATTTTATTAGATACAGTTAATTAATTAATTTTTAATAAGTTTTAAATTCACATAAAAACCCTGATAATTTTCAAAGTAAAAACCTTAAATTTCGTTCACTTCTTGGAGCTTTTCTTGAAAGCCTTCAAAAATGATTCCTGTTGGAAAAATTGAAAAATTTTGATTTTCCACTTTGTTATTAATAATCAAAGACGTTAAAAAGTGAAAAATTCAATGAAAGCATGAAATTTTTTTTACATTCAAATTTAGTCCTTTTCTTCATTATTTAAAGTTACATAAAAATGATTTTTTCATAATTTTTAGCTCTATTTGTTTAAAAAATTGTTATCAACAACTGTAGTGTTTATAAGATATTTGAAATTTTTTGGGGGGATTTTTAACAGTGTTGATGAATATTATGATTTTTAAAAACAAACTAGATTCTCAAAATAAGTTTTATTGCTTGAAAATGCATTTGTTGGTTAACAATTTTTTTTGCTACTAAATGTGAATATTAAGAAACGATTTTTTTTAATCATAATTTCTATTGCTATTTTATATTTTGAAAAAAAAATTTCATTTTATATTTTCTTTATTTATGTAATAAACAATTTGTTTTAAACAAATTAATTTTTACGATTAAATACTACCAAAAAAAATAAAAAGAACAATTTGCCACCTTTTATGTAAAAAATGTGTCTTTATTTTTTACAATTTTTTAAATATTTTGTTTTTACAAAAAGTTACACATGGTTGTTTTTGTTTTTTTTTGTAGTATTTAAAGAAATTTATCGGGAAAATGAATTTGATGCAAACAAAATGTTTATTAAATAAATAAGCGAAATATAAACTTAAAAAAGGTTTTTTAGAATATCAAAGAGAAATAGTTATAATATTCATTACCGATAAAAATCCCTCCAAAAAAATTCAAATATCTCATAAACAATACATTTGTTAACAATTTTTTAAAGAAATAGAGCTGAAAGCTATGAGAAATAATTTTTATGTAACTTCAAATAATAAGAATACGAATAAATTTGAATATAAAAAAAGTCATTGCTTTCAATGAATTTTTCACTTTTTAACGTCTTTGATTATTAATAACAAAGGGGAAAACAATTTTTTTAAATTTTTCTAACGAGAATCTTTTTTGAAGGCTTTCGAAAAAACCTCCAAGAAGTGAAGAAAATTTGAGGTTTTTAGTTTAAAAATACCTAATCAGGGTTTTTATGTAAATTTAAAACTTGTAAAAATTAGTTAATCAACTAAAGTATATTGAAATCGACGGAATTCTAAGTAATTCACAAACAGAATCATATGGAATACCCCAGGGAACTGTACTCGGACATCTTCTGTTCAGTATCTGCATAAACAGTTATTTCTAGACACTAGTTGTGAAATCATTAGCTTTGCTGATGATACTGCTGTGTGCGTCAACCTGGGAAGAACTAAAAGAGAAAGTAGAGAGTGACTTTCCCAACATATCAAATTGGCTAAAAGGGAACAAATTAACATTAAACTATGAGAAGACAACTTATCTACCCTTCACTTCGTATGCTTGTGGTTTACCAGATCTTGGGCCTTTGAATATAGGATAGACTCTTAAATAAAGGACGGTGACAAAATAAACTATTTAGGAATCATTGTCGATCGACTTATGAAGTGGAATGTGCAAACAAAACAAATATCAGGAAAAATAAGAGGTTTTTTATCTAAATTCAAATATTTGAAGGATTTCTTGAACATTAACCAGTTGAAAACTGTTTATTCCTCCTTGATCGACGTTACTATCCTATGGAATTTCGGGCTTGGGTGGAGTCAATGATTGCTTCTTGAACCAAGTACAGGTTTTGCAGAGATGGGTTCTGAAAATTATTTATGGCAAAAAGCTGATATTTTCTTGAGACGCACTCTGTAATGAATCTCAATGTGAGACAAATATTTATTAATAAACTTTTACTTCATGTCCAAGCTAATAAAATTTAACTCGCACCTCATGAACATTCTTACAATACCAGAAGAGCTGATGCAATTTTCTTTCCCAGAAGTGAAAAATGTATAGGTCAACGAAGTGCAAATCACTTTGCTCCAAGAATATATAGTTTGTTACCAAATGAGCTAACAAATATATCTGTTGATAAGTTATTCAAAAAGAAAATAAAAAAGTGAATTGTCAGTAATAGACCAATAATCAATACAATTTTCAAGCAAAGACTATAGAAAGAAAAGAAAAATGAATTACACCTATTACAACTAATTACAAGTATCTGTGTCTATAAGTCGTATTATCCAGTATTGAACGACGTTACCCCGAAAATGTAAAATTAACCGGATTGTAACGTAAATATAACTGATTTGGGAAAAAAATTTGGAATTAGAATGTGATTAATAGTTTCGTAGCTGTTTTGATATAAAGATACTTAGATGTTAGATATTACTTTGTTTATCGATTATGTCAATTGTACTCTTATATTAAATTGATTTTGTTACTGCCTTGTACACATATGCTTTTGCAGCTACTTCTGTGTTTTTTCCGTGTTTATTCACCACTTATCCTAATTTATTGAGTTACTGTATTTTCAAATGAACTTTTTTATGTAGTTATATGTTGCTTACTGTGAATACACTTTATATTATTATTATTATTATTTTTTCACCGTAGTGTGCGCTGGTCAGGTCCTATCCCCCGAAGCCCCGATACATTCGGGAGGGCGCCCCAGCATTATCAAGGTAAGTGATCATTGGGTCCGAGAATCATGTGCCCTGAGCAAGCGCAGTGAGCCAGAAATGACAGCCTTCTGCATCTATGCAGCTGAGATTTCTGCCTTAGTGCGGCAAGCCAGTATGATCTTAAGATACGAAAGTAGAGAGGACATCATTCCACCAAGGACTCCAATAATCAGAACAACCATCTTGACAGAGTGATCTGGATAGAGTCTACGGAGTTCGAAGAGAAAATCTTGATATCTCATCCGTTTTTCCCCCTCTTTTCTGACGATATTCGTATCGCCAGGAGCTGAAAACTCCACGACAAATATAGTTTTGCTCTGGTGATCGAGAAGGACTACATCAGGTTTTTAAACTTGTATGGGCCCGAGGGTGGGGTATTATTATTATTATCATCTATACTTTGATACTATTGACGCAGGAAAGAGTGAAGTACAAATAATTCAATGTTACAAATATGGACCTTCAGATTTCATGTCGTTTTTTTCTAGGTTCGAAATAATTGATTAAGATTTGGTTGTACCCAATTTCAGATGATTTGCAGGTATTTGGTATTCACTCCAAAGTATATTTCTACACTGAAATAGAGTAGACCCATTTTCATAAATCAACGCATCAAATCATTTCAATTACTGATGTTATTTACCAACATTCCTGTTCGATATTGTGTTTCTATATCCCATTCAAAACTCACGACTCCACCCTGTATAGTTAGCACTTTGAACTGTAGAATCTGAGCGTTAGCAAAGTCCCTTTGTGCATAATTGAATAGCGATACCTCCGCATATATATATCAACGGAATCAGTGGGTTTCGATGCTATTATGCTCACTCAGACGAGGATTAAATATTGCTGTTCGAAGTTGCACATGAGGTTGGTGTATTATGGCATTGAATTGCGGGTGTCTTAGTTGAATCAACCTTTGTCTTGTTGTGCTTATTGTTATTCACAGTTAAGATAAAATGATCTATCTAACCAGTCCCAATGGAAAATAGAATTATAAAGGCTCAGTAGGAAAAATAAACAGACATTTGTTGTTTTACGGCTTCAAATATTAATCATTCAAACTACTATTGTTGAGCAACTATAATTGTCAGATTCAGAAGATATTTACTCATATATTCGTATGTGGGAAATATGGAGAGTAATTCATGTGAATATTGCCGACTAAATACCAAATTCAATTCGAAATAACAAATGATTTGAAAATTGATTTGAAAATTGTAGCAATCTTCTTGTATTAAAAAACATCAGGTGTACTACAGCAATCAATATAAATAATAGTTTAGAAATTAAAAATAAACATATATTAAAATCACAACAAACTGAAAAATAATTGTAATTTTAGATTATGTTCAACATTGATAGTAAGTTCTATGGCTTGATGTATCCAATGTATCCAATTTTTTTTTTTTCAGCTTTCATTAATATTTTAATTTCATTTGTTTGGTTATAGTTTGTATGTTAATCTTTAGTAAATTTAGTTTTTTGTTTAATAAAATTGTTATTTTCGGTTAACCTTATTAATTTTGTAATTGTTTTTTCAGGGTTTCGAATCATTTTATATCAGATTAGACAATGGAAGTCCGAACTGATGAAATAGTATCCAATGACGTTGAATGAGTCTGAAATCAGAATGAATCTATTTACAAAATGATTGATTTTGTTTTAAAAATGGTAGGATACTTTAAATTATATTTTTACTATGGTTCAAATCTGGCAAACATATTTTAACCAAGTATTAATAACACCACCACCACACGCTTTTTTACAACAAAATTAATTTTTTGTAACTACATTCAGTCTGATTTTAGACTCATTGAAAGTCATCAGTTACATCAATCCATAGGACTCATTATTGACGTTGAACACAACTTTAAATTAGTTTTGAATTACTTATTTTTTATTTTTTAGGTCGTGTTGTTATTGAAGAATGTTTATTGATTTATAATAATATTATTTATTTTCCACTCTTTCATTTTCGCTTGCTATCTCAAGCCCATTCGTTTAATTATAAAACATTTACGCATGCGTAGACAGTGAGTCTGTCTCACTTGCTGTGTAAAGAAATGATTTCATCCTGATCGGAATAATGAGATAAACTTATGAAATTATTGTCTTGTTACCGATTCTTGATAAGTGTACAAAGTTTAAAATAAATCTGTCCGGTTAAAACTAGTCGAAATTATATTGAAATCATTAGCATATTTGATACAAGTCACTATTAATTGTGGTGAATATCCACAATCCATCAAAATCAATACACAAATCAAGTGAAAAAACCTTTCACAAAACTATTGACCTATATCTCATATAAAGTTTGGCAAACATTCTTGACGATATTTTGAAATCTCCAGAAAAATCCAGAAAATTAAGTTTCTGAAAACAAATGTATTTTTGCTGGTGACACGGTTTTGAAGCAAACCAAACTGAAGATATTTTAAATATCGTATTGAAAAAAACTCAAAAGCTCAGATACATTTCAAAAATACAAAATATATTCTCTCTTATAGACGTTCTTTTGGTATGTTTTCGTTTTACAATATTGTAGTTTCGAAGACTAAGAACCTCACATACCGCTAATTCTTCAGATTCTTCAACAGATGTCAAAGAAAGTTTTTGTCAAAATCGTGACTGCATAGGTGAAATTGATATTTTTCATTGCAAAACCTCTCTTGTGTTCACAAATTCTCGTTTCAAAATTTCAAGACGTTCATCCTATATAAACTTTTGGGTACTATTCACATGATACCTTGAAAATATCTGATTATTTTTCTTTGTCAATTTTCGAGTTGTTTTTCGAATGTTTTCCGAAGGTAAGACCAACAAATCGGTGTAATAATGATTTATCATAAGTAAACAATTAGTCAGAAAATGAATTTTGGAGTTTCCTCATGTATGCACCTACCTTAAATGTTATTCAGTAATCTCCGATACACAATGAAATCCCACAGAAATCTTCAATCAGAATAAAGGACATTTTTTCAATACCAACAAATTTTCCACTTGAATCACTACAGACCGAAGATATGATGATATTTTATTATTATATCATTATGATATCATATGTACAATCACGAACACGAACAAGTTTTTACCTAGTGCTGAGAGCAATGTGAGCACAAATCGTCAAATCGTTAAAGATACATTTTCAAGTCTCTATTTGAAATGACTCATATGAGAAGCCTCAAGGCTCACGAACGGTTCCATTATAAAGTTCGAGTCCGTCATGTAAATTGCAAAGGAAGGTGCGGCATCGCTTTAGACTTTGCCAAACAAAGATTGAACACCTGGATGGCAAGAAGATTTATGGACTGGCAGAATCTTCCAGAATTGGCTCACTCAAAGGCATTTATTCATCATTGAAACCAACAGTTGTTGGACTACAATAGGGATGAACTACGATGTCTCACAGGCCTTCTTACACGTCACTGTCATTTAAGTCATCATATGCAGAGACTTGGACTGTCGGAAGACAGTGTGAGTCGCCTCTGTTTGGAAAATGATGAAACAGCAGAGCACATACTTTGTGCCTGCCCCGCTTGGGATTAGATTAGGTATTTAGAGTTCGGCAGATCCGTACTCTTACCATCTGACCTGAAAGACCATTCACCATACAAACTAATCGACTCCGTTAGGAAGCTGAGTTCATTTGGTAGAGTGTAAATAGGTGTGAGCCACAATAAACTCTTGCGGGTTGCGGTGGAGGGTCCAATAGACCCATTGACTTCGGACCTAACCTAACCGTCATGTAAAATAAATGTTGATTCATGAAAGTCTGTGCCAATGACATTCTCCTTCATTTCAAGAAGAAAATCGTGGGGTAACGTTCATATTTCTGTGAGTTCTTCAAATTCACTTCATTTTGATAACCGTATGATTCATTTCAGTCTAGTTCTCACTTTCTTCATCTTATAATATATAAAATGAAATATACTTCAAGCATAAATCTCACTGATAGTTTGCGAGCTTGCTTCTAATTATCAGGAATCAATCAGGAGTTCGTGTACGTACACATAAGGATATTATGTGCTGTCTTCTTCCACAAATGCTATTACCTATAAGTATCTAGCACCGATTCCATTCATTAGTTCATGATAAATTCTGGTTCAAAGATCTCATACGCCTCAACCGCCTATTCAATTCCCTAGTCGTATTCCCATCTGCCATGATTAAATCCTTTGATGGGTGTGTGTATGCATAATCAATATCGGTTCTGATATTAGCTGGAATACAACACACGTGTAATCGAAAGGAAGTCTACAGAAAACAAATCTGAGATATTATTCAGAAAATTTCTAGGAGAATAGACAATTTCCAGTTTGATGTGTAGTAATCCGAAAGAACTTAAGTACCCAGGATGTTGTTTATTCAATCTAAAAAAGAACATTTCAGTTTCGTGCTTCAAGCCGCGTTTACACGATGCCAGTTGGGGAGTTGATTATCGGGGCAAGTTGCGTGAATATCTGAGGCCAGTCCAACTGAATCATAACTTGTTCACACGGCGACACCATTGAAAAAATCAACCATTAAGTCCACTACCGCTACTTCCATTCCAAAATTCACGACCTTTTATTGTATAACTAACCCGATGTCCGAGGGACCGTCGAATCCTTCGATATTACAGCACTGAAAGCGTTGAATAAGAATCTCATCCTAAGAGCGGTTGAAGGTTCCCGGCATCTCGGGTGGATCACGCAGTAAGAGAGCCTACTAATTGTATTCTTCTACTAACTATTGCCACGGCAGTTGGTGAGAGAAAAATGGCAGAGTCCTCATCGTCTGTTGTGTCTTGTGATGAATTGAGAGTAATGTATGATGATCTTTGACGGAAATTTTTCGCTGAGGCTTGCGAAGTTCTCGAAGGAGAGTTGAGTACGGAGAGGAGTGGTCGAAGAAATGGCTATTGAAAAGAGACAGTCACGGAGCTTCATCGCAATTGATAATAGAGTTACGAATGGAGGATCCACTGGAATAAAAAGCTTGTTCAAGGATGAGTCCGGAGAGTTTTGACGAACTATTGCAGCTTGTTGAAAGTAAACTATCTGAGCAAGACACAATAATGGGGAAAGCACTGCCTCCTACATTAAAATCAGAAGTGAAATTACTGCCATACCACAGCACCAATTGTCAAGACAACTGCCGTGATAGAGTGGTGGGGGGCGTTACTGCGCTCAGTCAATTGTCCTTTGTCTACTCCTGGATACATCCGAATTTGAGGACAACTGACAGGACAGTTGGCACACCAATTGGCCAGAGGTTTTGACACGTAGCCAATAGTTTTGTATTAGTATGCCGGGCTCTGCCAATTGTCTCCTCAACAACCATCGTGTAAACGCGGCTTTATAGGTGACTGTTGAAAAAATAAGTTGAATATTCAAATTTCTTAAGTTACGTACATTCGATTAGCGATTTGTTTGTTTTTTTCATGTGATACACACAAAACGAAAGTATGTTAGAATTTTGATCTACTACTGACAATTCAAAAAAAACTTGCTAGAAAAAGTATACCGAAAAAGTAACATTTTTCATTGGCATATTATCATTTGACATATTTTCAATAGGCGAATAAGCGTTATAAATTGCTTTCGACACTAGTTTTTTTGTCTAATTTTTTCTAAAAGCTTATACAAATTTCCATTGCTATTGGAAGGGATCTGTATGGGGTTATCTATGGGGTAATCCATCTTTTTCAACAAAAATCTGAAATACTTTTTTGTTGCCGCTGCATAAGTTGAAAATAGATAATTCAGGTTAAGGTTATTGCCTAGTAAACCATATCTTCAACAATAACCAACGGAGCTGAAAAGAATTCAAGATCCTTGTGAATTTATTGCTCTGTTAATTCTCATTGACTCATTTAATTTTTATTAATGTCATGCTTGAAATCTTTTACGCTGAATACAAGTTACCTAAAACTTTTCGTTCACACATGATATGCTAATAGTCAAGCTCATTTTTGAGTGCATTCTGAGAAATAATAACCTTTTGAAATTCAAGACCTTTCGGACAAAAAGGATCATTAACGAATCTGGTACACATTTTTGTGGACTGTTCTTCGCTAATTCTATGCTGAACACCATAATTTTCATTCTTGTCGGTAATATGGGGTTTGCTTTGAATCACTTCAGAGAGAAGAGTATGTTTTTACGTACAATAATGATGATTTTTCGATTCTTCATCTTTTTTTTTCTTAGCAAATCTACTAATATGCAAAAGGTGAAAGTGAAAGCCTCAAGTAATCTGAATTCTGCGGTCTATGAAACCGAACATGCGTTACGTGTTCCTTATAGCGAGCTAATATAGTCCGTTTAGTTTCACCAACATATTTCCTCGCAGCTTATTTCGTAAATACCAGACCCTTTTTTCCAACGTCTTATCTTTCGTACTGTCCAACACTTGTTGAAGTGTACATGCAGTTTTGAAAGCCACTCTTATATCCAATTTTTTCAACGTTCGTATCAACCCATTGGTTTATTTGGGTTCATATGGAAGCACTATGTATTTTGAATCTTCATCTTTTCTTCGAAAACTCGAGGCATTACGAATATAATCCCTAGATTTTTGTTTTCTAACTTATTTATCTACTATGTTTGATGGATACTTGTTGCTTCCAGTGACCTCCCTAAAAAATTTTCCTCAATCTCATACCTTTCTTTGCTCAAGGAAAATGTAAGCAGTCTATGGACAAGAATTTATAGTCCTGTCGTTTTTTTAAGAACAATTATGGGAGCTATTAGTGATATACATGGAAGTGCTCGTATTCTATTTATATACATCAAATTCTAGACCCTTATCGAAATTTTCAATAACTAGTACATCCAGGAATGGTAGTTCTTCGGTATTTCATACCTGAATTTTATAGGGGAGATCCTTGTACCTTGGGACTCCTTGTACCTCGGGACAACTTCATAATCATCACAAAATTTAGCCCAAGAATTTTCTCAAGCGACATCTAGCGGTCATTTAAAACAACAATTCGACTGCATTCCACAAAGTCGACCATTTTGACTCGTCACGTCATTGCGGTGCTTTCTCAAATTTTTCGCGTGCGTTTTTTTTATATGCGTAATAAATGTTGTGTTTCCTGAAAATGTTTAAGGTAAGTAACCTGATATGAGTATAATTAGGTGACAACTATATTTGTAATAACTCATTTAGCAGTTAAATACTGGATTTCCGACTGAGAAAACTTAACCACACTTTTTTGCAAAGGAAACGAAATTCGTACCTTGGGACAGTGATATTTTTTACCTTGGGACTGTCCCTAGGTACAAGCATTTGATATTTTCTATAGCCTACTATAGCCTACTTATAATTATTTTATAGTTTACTTATAATCATTCTTTTTATTGTTATTTTAGATACCTCGTAGTAAAAAACGTTACTAGGCCCCAACCAGTTGCAGAAAATGTTAAAAATGCCGTTAAAAAGGTGATTGAAAAACGATGTTCTATCAGAAAAGCTGCCGAAGAGTTTGAGGTTTCAAAATCTTTAATAGGTCGTTATGTAAAGCTGAATAAAGAAAACGAAACTACTACTGTCATTTATAATACCAATAATGCTGTGAAAAGAGTCTTCAATGATGAAAAGAAAGAGCAATTAGTCGAGGATTGTTTAACAGCCTCTCAATTTCATTATGGCATACCTAAAGGGTAATTCTTGAAACTAGCATATCAGTAAGAAGTAACTATGACGAAAACGTGAGAAATCAAGAGTCTTAACCGAAACTGGAATTGGAGCAGTTAGCTGCAAATAAAAGGAAAAATCTATTAAAAAAAATATAAAGACTGTAAAAAAAGAATTTTCAAGGAAAAAATTGAATATTCTAGTTCAGAGGAAGACACTAATGTGCTTTTTGAAAGTGACGACGATCCATGTGATGATGATCAAGAGGAAAATAATTGTGTCGGATGTGAGGAAAATTATTTTGTTACCTCACGTAAAG
>WOGN01008760.1:0-11134 GCA_015342105.1 Leptinotarsa texana
AAAAATAACAATTATATTAAGCGAAATGAAAGTTAAAAAATTCCAAGACAAGTTACCTCACTACGTTTCGATTGTTAGTATCCACAATCGTCTTCGGGTGATAACTGTTATCATGCCTGCCCGGTACTGATGATGCGCAACAGGCTGAAACAGCTGTCTACCGTTGGCTCAGGAATTGAAATCAATATGGGAATGATAAGAATAGTACTTACCTATTTATCTTTTGATTTTCATGGAATTATTTTCCAGCAGCTTGACTGCATTAAACTTTCTCGATTTCAAATCATTTTCTAAAACATGTGTTTGTATTTTACTCATACGAGTATGTCTTCTACACAAGTGGTGTGATCATTATTATTCAAACATAGTACTATTGCTTTAGTATAGTTTTAGGTATTTTACCAAATTTAGTATACTTGTCAATGTGAGTAATCAATTATTTGAGTTTAGAATACACTTTCAAATAACATTCAAAACTAAGTACATTCCATTCTCAACAGTATCATATAAAATATCTATCAGGACTCAATAACAACTTGAATTTCTAGTCAATCTCGGGCACAAGTGTTGATACTTTTAAAGATTAATGGTTTTCGCACGATGAGACCTGTTAAAACATCCGTTGTTTATAGAAAATGTTATGTCGTAACAGGTAGTTTTAAGTGCCCCTAAAATTTTTGTTAGTGAGTTTAGTTTGGTGAATGATTCATCCGTCACTTACTGAAAACAGGGTGTTCGTTTTGATGAGAAAAAGAACAGTGTTAAATCACTTATTACCGAGAAGGCGCTTCCAACTTTTTTCAAATAGGAAGGTGGGTGTTGTTATACTCGTTTGCTAAGTATTTCAATGTACTAACCAACACTGTTTTATTTTTCGGAAATCGGATCATCCGTTTTTAAGTAATTATCAATTTTATGTTCGTTTTAAGAATCTGCGAAGAAACGATAAACATCACAATTTATAAAAATTAGAGATGACGCCAATTCTATGATATTAAAATTTCTGTACTAACCATAAACCCAAATAATGGAATACAAAAATATAACATGAATATCATAAATCCGTTTATAGTACCAATGAATGCTGCGTAACTGTTTTCATAAATCTATTCATATGAATAGTGAATTAAATTAATGAAATACAAAAACATTACATGAAACGCCTAAACGGTTTGTGGCACCAATGAAATCTTCATTACTGTTTTCACGAATATATTTATTTGAACAGTGAATTCACTTAATGAAATACATAAATGATTACGTCAGGAGCATAAATGAGTTTATAGTATTAATGTAAACTAAGTTGCAGTTTTCATGAACATATTAATTTGGAAAATTAATTCTCCACGTAAAATTGATAAACAATTTTAGTTGACTGCGTAATCATAATTCATGTTGCTCATGTATGAGAAAGTTCAATTCATTAAGTAGTTTTATGGTTTTTTTATAAACGCTTTCATGATATTCATGAACAAGAGTTTACTGTAACCATAACATTGTTCATTGGACAAATAGGCATAAATAAATATATATTTTTAATGTATAATACGTACCTTTTTGGTTGAGTGATAGATACTTTGCCTGTACTGATGAGCGGAATACTTCGAAACCGCGGTCTGCACGTGAACTACATGAATAATACCAACATGGTCCTGCTGCTGAATGTATGAAATTGAATTTTAAAATATTCATTTTCTCATCCTATAAATGTGTTCAATGCGAAGGCTTTCTGTCGAAAGCACATATTTTTAATTCTTCGTCAATCTATACTTTTACAATTGTTGACACAGTAGAAAACACATTTTGTCCATCACAACCCCAGTTCATAAAATCATTAATGATAATTTATTCTACTATTTTCAATTATATGAAAATTTCATTCATGAAGGGAGTATTTTTTAGTAGAGATTCTTTCACATTTCGTATTTATTATACTTCAATAAGAAGGTAGAAAACTGAAAATCTGACTCCTCGAAAATTAATCTCCTCTATTTTTTCCTTTCAAGAATTATCATCAAAAATTATTGAAGTGAATTGTAATGCTTAGTTAATATTTCATCAGTTCTTCATTACATGAACTATGACTACACTTCAGCTGTTATATGTCATTCACTGCATTTCTCTCGAGGTCATCATTAATAAACTCGTCAAAATACTTTCGGTCATTTAGAATGTTTTTACCATAATAACAATTTTTATGGTTCTTTGAATTAGTTTTCTTGTATGTTTCTCTTAATTTTTTTTAATAAATGAATAAATTTTCCTTATTTCTCATTTTCCTTCATTTTTCACTGAAAATTGTCCATATCGCAGTTGACTATTGTCAAATGAATGAAGCTTCGTTGCTTATTTTCTACGCACAAGTCTTTAAATATAATATTACTTCGATTATCTCAATATTCGTTCTTTTATAGCTTTGTTCGCCACTGCACTGTATGGAGGAAAACAGCATCAAATTACGCAGAACTGCAGAAAAAGGGACTAATTAATGGGGTTGTGCCTGAGGCATCCAATGGCAAAGCATTTTGAAGGGTTACTTCATGCCCCATTGGTTCGAAACACGGCCATTGTTTGAATCTTTGTTAACTAACAATGAAACCATCAGGAGAATTTGCATTCACCCTAATAATTGCATACAACAACTAATCATGATGGGAAAGCTTTATGGAAATGGCGGAGTTTTTTGTATAATTAGCTGCTTGACTGGAGTTTTAATTATATTCCAGAAATGTATGGTTCTATTTCAAGAATCTCAACAAACGAGTAACGTTTTTATGTACCCCGTCATTTCTTCCTTTCGTTCATTTTTAGTAATAATATGAAGTAACTTTAGTTCCGTCTTGAATGAAAATTTTGTAACAGAAACGAATTTACAAAATCCAAATATTGACTTTGGCAAAAAAAATAAATTAAAACTTCTGTATGCGCGCTTGACTTGGTGAATGCGTGAAGAGAGAGCGTTACGAAAAGCGTTACGGGCGAGTCGAATGTAAGTTGAGAGGGAGATATAAGATTTGAACATAGAAAGAGAGAGAGAGTTACATTCCATATATTACCGTAGGGGCGAGAGAGCATACATTTACGGTCGAATAGGCTCTGAAGAATCAGGAGAAAACTATCATACGTCGGCACTGATTTTAGCAAGAAATTTCAATATTAGTTTTGCGTCCGAAGATGGACAACTCTTAATAAACTTTCGTTAAGATAAATTAGAACTTCAAATGAATAATAACCGAAATGAGCCTACCACACGTCATGGAACAAAAATCGATGTAGTTTTCTCTAGATATCTTTTTTATTTCCATTCGAAAAAATATGTAGATTATTTCTCGTATCAAGTCTATTGTCACGATCTTACAGACAACCACAGACAGTTGAGTTATAAATATTTGTTACAATCAATGTTTTATGTTACTTTGGAGACTTTTGTTGAGTGTAAATCCCAATACCTCACCTGATGCTAAAATTTGAAGAGGCACAACAAAATACCATCAATGATCGAATTAATTAAATGTGTGTAAAAGAGTTTTCAACTAGATGATTATCGGAACATTAGTATTAATCTCTAACACAATCTATTGTCTACTACACCAACTAATCATTAAAGTGTCATCTGATCAGCTGAAACTGCAACACCATCTGAATTCTGACTAACTGATTATAATGTTTTCTCAAGTGATGTTGAAAATGTATTCATATTCACATATTCATATAACTTATGAATTTGAAAAGTTTGAACTTTTTACATTTGGCATAAATACCTGGTCTCTATGGGTACGTGCGGTGTTGTTTTTCTAAGAAGCACTCAGTGGAATACAGGTAAAAAAGTAACTTGATAGATATCGTGGTACGTGTGAGACTTACAATTTCGTCTTGTCCTATTTATCTAAGATATCCAGAGACTAATCCCAGAACCGTTATTTTCAACACCTCGACACGTGTTTTAATCACCAAGTGATCAAATAGATTACATACAATATTGTCCTCATTTATACCATAGATACTTCTGCTACGTACCTGCATCTTAATTGTCTCAAATTAATGTAACATGTTGCCTTAGCCTACAGTCAGGTGAATCTGATAATGAAATATAATTTTAACTAGCTATGTTTTGACCCACAATTATTTTATCATGGGTATGAATGCTTAATGCACACAAGATTTACAATAATTCTTGTGAAAAGACAGGATAAGAAAAATAACTAGCTAAATGTACTGTAGACAACACAAGATTCAATTCTTACTGTATAATCAAGAAATTAAAATTCTAGCTCTCCGTAGCTTACGTTTTGTTGTATAAATTTTAGAGCTGGCAGCTCTAGGCTAAATGCTAAAAATTTTAGATTCAACTGAAAAACATAATAATTTCGATAGCAAGATTTTGAGACCGAACAAGCTATATAGTATACTATTAGGTATTGGACCATTATCGTTATTCATAATATTATTATGTTTACTTATTTCTACACTTTCATATGCATCTAGATGCCTGTTATTGTTAATTTGTCTAACTAATCTTGATAAACTGAAGTCTATGGAATGGTTTTGCTACAAAATATGATGGGCGACTGCTGATTTTTCTGTTCTTCCATATTTCAGGTGTGCTTTGTGTTCCTTATATCATATTTTAATAGAATTTTGAGTCTCTCCATAATATTTTGCATTGCAGTCCTTACATTCAATTTCGTAAATTCCAGACTTTTCCGAATTCTCGACTTTGTCCTTTGGATCTCTCAGAAGGCTCTGTAGTGTATGACTTGTTTCAAATACCACCTTCATACCTAGTTCCCTGAACATCTTTCCAAAGTTCTTCGTATATTGGTGGTATGGACCTGGGATATATTTGTCTTTCCTGCAGGTACGTATCAGAGGTATTAATGTATAAATAAGAACAATATTGTATATAATTTAGTTTAATCTTCCTCTTGAAGATGATCGCTTGGTGATTGAAACACGTGTCGAGGTGTTAAAAATAACGGTTTGGTGTTGGGATCAAACTCGAGTAATGTCCATTACTACACTAAAGGTCCCAAACAGTGTATCACAAGTTCACGCCATGACTTGGGACCAAAAATCATTGTACCTGATTTTGATGGATTGAGTTTGAGGTTATGCGCTTCAAAGATGTTAAAAAATGATCGAAGGTCTTTTTTGACGTTACTGACGGCCCATGTAATATTTTCGGCAAAAAAGCTCTATACATTTGCGTGTTGTCAATATATTGGTGGATTATACAATTTTCCACACTATGTTAAAAATCTGCTATATACACTGAAAACGGTAGGCATCAGAGAATTCAACCTTGTGAAACTCCATAAGTACTGGCCTAGTATCAGATATAGAAATTCCAACAATAACTGACTGAGTACAGATTTCAATTTTTCGTCTATTTTTCGGCAACTATTGGCTACAGAAGCTCCATCTAAAATCATATACTTCTGAGTACACCACTCCAAATTCTATAGAAAAATTGTTATTGAACAAGAAGCATCCCAGGAACTATATTATTTTTAGTTCCTAGGATATTTGGGAAAAACGTATTGGCGTTACTTTTCAGGAGTTATTCTCCACTATACAATAAAGATTCATTAAAAAATCAACCAGCCACAATTCTGTTAGCCACAGGATAATGCTCTAGAATTATTTTGTATTAATCAGTATTCTAATATTACAATTTGAAACAATTCATTGGATAATACTTTGACTCAAGTATCATTATTTTCAATCCCACTTGCTTGTTGTGTACATATCACTTAACCGACTTTAAAATGTGGCGAAGTCGCCGTTATACAAGGTGACTTCGGGAACTGCGTCGATAGAAAGAGCCATCGAAACATTGAAATCGTTTAGGCTCAAGTAGAAGATTGAGAGAAGAGACCAACATATGAAATATAAATCATTTAGTTGAGAAAATTGTAAAGCTTCTTGCTTATACCTAATATCTTTGTAAATAAGCATACCTATTAATTACCATGTTGGGATTTTGATATAACAATATTAATTTTTTGTAAAAAATAAACATAGTTATTATTAACTAGTATTTTCATTGAATACCGAAACGCACTATACTACAGGTATCTGAACGCTCATGCAATCATTTATTTGCGACCAGTTTACAATATATAAATAGGGTGTACCCGGTAAAGTATTGTAAACTCACCTGTACCAGCCGTGGCGAATAATAAAGAAATCACAAACTTTCTTCTGAGCACTCTGTACGTTTTGCGAACAGCATATAACCATTCTTCCTGATGTGTCTATCGTATAGTGCGGATGATTGCATTTTGGCACCATTTTAATTCCGTATTTTCTTTTCTTCTTTCGGTTGCACAAAGTTCTGCTTTTCCGTCTACACTAGAACTGAATTTCATATGACAACAATTTGAAATAATTGTCTTTACATTCACAGAAAAAGCACTAGTTTACGGCCTCCTAAAAATTGTTCCATATTTTTACTCTATGTCGAACATGTCGATCAAAACTGTTATATTAGGGTGTTCGTGTTTGAGCAAATATGAAAGGTTCATCAACCACAGGTTAGTGGGTTTACAACCATATCCATTAATAGACATTGTCAGAGAAATGATTAATATGTATAGGGGATGATCTCTCATATAATGTATATCATATATATAATCGAGTTGAAAAAAACAATTATATTGTGTGGGAATCCTGTGAATGATATCTGATTCGATTCCATAACAAATGTTTGGAATACAAACTGAATATACAAAAGTGTTTTATATAATTCATTGTTTATATAAAAGTATTTTTCTTTCATGTTAGTCAATTTTTATATGGATGTAGGTGTTTCGAGCGGGGTTTTCTTTCCAGTTTGTACCTGAAAGTTACTTCTTTGCATGATCTAGATAACTTTGTACGGAGTTACTTTTTTAAATTGATTGCTTTCTTCCTGTCTTTAGAATGGAGAAGTAGAAAGTCATAACCTTTCTTCCCCTCTCCTAAAAATATACCCTTTTCAATTTGAATTTTGAAGGAATAGGTGAAGAATTAACAACTCAGCATTACTAATTTATTTCTCTCTAATTAGTTTGCATCATTTTTGTCATACTTGGAGAAAACTTAACAAGAACAAGACAACATATTTTCATGTAATGCTATCTAAAAAGTTAGCGCGCCATTGAAATTATTGGTTTTCAGTGAATTACTGCACACCTCACCCATAGAATGTGTTATTGAAGTATTAGAAGCTGTATTTCTGTTAAATATGTAAGTTTTTGGGAAAGAAACTTTTTGGCTTTCCACTACTCCATCTTGTTACAAAAAACAAGGATGAGGCAATCTTCCAAGGAAAGGAAAGAAGTAATCAATTTTAAAATAAGTAACTTTATACATGGATGTGTAGATCATGCAAAGAAGTCACAAACTGAAAGAAAGTCCTCCTAAAACAGCTACTTTCATATATACATTAAATTACACGGAAGAAAAAAAATTCTTTCGAAACAAATACTTCTATATGAACACTGAATTATACAAAAGATACTTTTCTCTACTCAGTTTGTATTTCAAACATTCGTTGTTGTGTTTCAAACATTCGAGTTCTACTTTAAATGAATGGTAATAAATTGCACTTATATGGAATACTGTCACCCTCACTGGTATACACCGATGTTTCGCCTTAAGACACTTGCCCCAAGGCTCTTCAGTACCAGATTGGATAACATTATAGAAAATACACATAATATAATAATATCTAATAGTGTTACTTATTAGCTTCCATTGTCTGTAACACATCTCACAAATGTGAATCATGTCAAAAGAAAATATGTTTTGTGCTCTTTTAAGTTATTGAATATACATTAAGTACTTCATCATGAATTCACATGTTTCGACGATTCAACAACGAAAATTTGAGCGAATGTCAATTCCAAGAAAATATTAATAAGATGATATTGAATTCCAACCCAAATAAATCAAACAGCATAATCGACTCAGGAAAAAACTTAATTAGGTATGTCATAAATGGTATAGTTCATCAACAAATTGTTTGTTTTCATGAAACAGTATTACTTGTTCGACATATACATGTTCAAATTGAAAAGTAATGGGTATTTTATAAAAAGGACCCGAAAACATATGAGGTTGTCGCCTAGGGAGGAATTTAGCTCCATCATCCACCTGGGACACAATCGTCTGCAGACATGTATAATGTCATTGACAATCGACATAATTTGTTTTTATTTCTTTTAGACGATCGGACGATATATAGAATAGGAAAAAAGGAAGTAATCTAGAAATGATTTCAAGTACAATAGGGTCATTTTTACCTTTTATTTGGTACATAATTTGAAGAATATTGGCGAAAAGAAAATTCCTGTGAATAAATCTGATGCTTAAGAAGTGGTTTAGCCAGGCATGTCGTCACTAGATATATAAAATGTGGTGTCGGTTAGAATTCGCAATTACTTTAAGATTTTTTGTGTGTGAATGGTGTAGAAGTGCAATCAATAGTTGGTTGTTTGTATCAACCAGTCTATGTTGTAGAAGTATGATGGATAAGAAAATAAAATTTTGGGTATTTCATTGTCGTTTTATGATTTATATAGTATAGTGAACGATATATGTTATACGTATGTGTATTTGCATGTATATTCATTGGTTGGATAGAAGAGCAAGGTCTGTCTATTACATGTCTGTGATAGACGAAAATTGAATTCTGCCACTTGATAGGTCCATATTTTTGTCATGTAATAATTTTATTTTCAGCCTATCAATAAAATTCATTATTATTGATATTATGATCCACAAACTTTTCAAGATTTTCCGTAGATATTTCGTCGTTCCTAATTTTCACAAAAGATCTGAAATATATTTTTAAATAAATAATCTCCCCAGATAAAAGTTATGCGTTTCTGCTTGATATCTGCTGAAAATAATTCAAGTCGTATGATTCATTCTACCGGCAGGTTTATGAAATATTTTTGATTTTTTCAAGATGTTTTCTAAATCATTTCTCCTTTTTTTCAGGCAATTAGGATTGCCACATATTATGTCTGAAACTGTGGAGTTAACCCCAGCAGAACACAAGGAGCATTGTATGAAACTGGATTATTTCGCAGAACCGCAAAAGGAGATATGTTCCAAGTATTCAAAAATTTTACCTGTGAGTGAATTATTCCGTTATATTATTCGGACAATAAATTAAAAGTATGCTCTGATTTAAGGTGGAAAATTCACTTCAAATGAACGCCATCATAACGTTCATTTAGATAAAGGCTACAGTACGCAACTGTAGAACGTATATATTGGAAATAAGTATACATTTTTGTACATTTTCACATTTTTATATCACAATTAGACATAATCTCTAGTACTGTTTTTTTGTATCAAGATGAAGTAGTAGAAAGCCAAAAACTTTCTTTCCCAAAAATTAATCACTCCTAAAAATATAACCCCTTCAATTTGAATAATGAACCTTTTGAACATTTGTTCAGATAATCTGGTGTGAGTATTCGATAAATTTTTCGTTCGTTTAGATTCTTAAAACAAATATAAAACTACAAAATACTCAAATATAAAACAATATTGGATAGAGAATCGAAATACCCATTCTATGCACGCCATCTGTTGGAAAACAACCTCGACTTTGGCATAGAACATAACGTCATAGACATGGACAATGAAGAACAAAAATGAAAACTGCTGGAATCCCTGGAAATTAATAAACGTAAGCAATCAAAGAAGGTAATTTCAAACCTATGTTAAATTTACTTCCATGAATTTACCAGTCTTGTACTTGCTAGAACCTGTTCTTCAAAATACCTGTTTGCCAATTAATAATATTTACTAAGCAAGGTCGACAATTTGTATTCAGAAGGTCACTTTGCCAAAAAAGACATTTTTTTTCTATTTTTCTGTCCCATTGTTTTGTGAGGAGTTAAATTAAGAAAAAGATCCCAATCGTAGTTACTATCCAAATCGGGGAAGTCATTACAATCTGTCTGCTCTTAAAAATTTAAAGACCTATTGGTAAACCAGTAAAAACATTAGGAATGAGCAGCGTAGCACATATGATATTAAATAAGTCAATTACCTTCTTCGTTCCTCCACAAACATCAACACTAAAATTGTCAGTATCACAGATTGGATAAGGCTGTCCGTTACGTTGGTAGAATTGCACAGTAAAACATACGGTCTGTCCCACCGGATGAGGACATGACCATTGGAAATTAACCTGGAAAAAATAATTAATAATTTGTTGAGGTTTTCCCATCTTTGGGAGAGTAGATATCATCTACTGATTTCTTTTTCGCTGTTCATTTTTCATCAAGACTTTTTTCAGATCCATCAAGAGTATTAATTTATTGCGTTCAGTTTCTTCAAAAATTCCTAAATTATCTTGTGTAACTGCTGAATAATGATCTATTATTTTATGTTTGTTTGAAAATGGTTGGCAATGTTTCATGATGAATTTTACAGAAAAGATCTGCTGCTTCCAAAGTGATAGAGTAACAGAATTCGGCTAGAAGACAATAAAAGCCTCGCAAGGAACAGAAGCCGTCACAACTAGTGCTGATAAGAAGAATTGGGTCCAAATACAACATCAGAACCTGCTTCAGCTGGATCTGAATCACGGATAGCAAGCTCATGTTCATAGTCTCTGCTGGAGCCACTTCTGTTGGTCTGGCCGATGTAAGTTCTGGAGCAGTTGGAACATTTTCCTTAGGTGTTTGCTAAAAGGTAGGAATTTGAATGCTGGCTGTGAATACTATTGTTATATCGTGTCGCTTTAGATTTCGGCTCATGTTGTCGGTAACTTCATGAAATTAAGGAAGAAAAGCTTTTGGGTGGTCCGTCCGTCGAGCTGTTGGATATTGGATACGGATTTGCAGAAATTGGATGGATTTTTGCATTTGGGAGTCGGGATAGTCATTTTGACGAAGGGCGAATTTGAATTCGTCTAGTTTCTTGGATCTATTGTGGCTGTCAGTGAGTCTGATAGACCTGCACACCTCACTTCTGCAAATCACACTCCTGTTCCCACTACCAACTTCACCATCGCTCCCACTGAGAAAGCTATTCGAAGACGGGAACCTGAAAGAGAGAACGAATCTACCTATAGAAGTCATTATGGAATTACTAGGATGCTGTGTACGAAACTGTTATTTCCAAC
>WOGN01008763.1:0-11132 GCA_015342105.1 Leptinotarsa texana
TCTTTTCTGGATGGAATTCAGTAGTTTCAGAGTGTGCTTAGGGGCGGAGTTCCGTACGTGTGAACACTACTCCAAAGAAGGTCTGATCTGAACTTAATAAAGCATCGAAAGTTGCTGAGGTTTATACAGTTTTCTAGCTCTAAGGATTTGAGAAGCAGCCTTTGCAATTCCAGTGACATGATTGTTTCAAAAAATATTTGTGTTCACTTCGACCCCCAACAAACTCTTCGGGTTAGAAAGCGGAATTGTCTGTTCTGACATTATCAGTGCTTGTGTTCTGTCCTAACATTCATCCGTTTGTATCCTGGCATTTATCCTCTTCTAGAAAACAGCATGCCTGGGTTTTCTGTGACATTGAATTGATCCCCAATTTCACCCTAATTCGAAATCACCAAAGCGCAAAGCGACTGGTCTATAGTTATTTAGTTATTTGAAAGATTTTTCTTGCCCTTTTTGGGGATAGGGTAGTGCGAGAAATATTTGAACAAGAAGGAAAAACCCCTTTCTTGTAGGACAGATTGAAAAGTTCGCTAAATATTGGTGCAAGTTCATTGGCGCATTTTCAAGGTACGATGACGGGCACTTCATCAGGACCAGCCGCCTTTTTGATATCAAGCTGTTTCAAAGTTTCAGGCATTGTGAATTCCAGTGTTTGAAGTATGTGGTGCACTTCCCAAAAAATCACAACATTTTCAGCTAGTAGATCTGCTTCTTCTATGGTTGTTGTTTGCAATTGAATCATCCGTAATTCTTTGATTGTGAAGTTCTTTGCTTCCATTCATTAAACGTTTGTAGCTGTTGCAAAAATTAAGAAACCCATTTTTGTTTTCGGCCCTGGGATTTTTGCACCACTGCCTGTAGGCGAGATTTCTGGAGGCGACATTTTGCTTGCAATTTTTGTTGAACCATGAAGTTTGTTTCATTAAAAAAGGAATATATGCATCCTTGGACGATAGAATAACTTCCGTGACTCCAGAAACACAAGTTGATGGATCATAAGAGCTGAAACATACATTCTAGTCCGGGAAAATAGTTTCGAAGATAATCCCATTTGGCAGATTTGTAATGCCAAACTTTTCGCGATTGTTTCTCAGCATTTATCGATAATTTATTCAACACTGTATTGAGTTGGTGGTCAGAAGATCACACAACCAATCAAGAAATTTGCAGTAACCATTAAGTTGTTAGATATAGATCAGAATATTTTCCATAACGGTCAAGAATCCTAGCTGGCTCATTTATAATATGAGTAAGTCCGCCGTTTATTGCAAAAGCCTCAGCTACGTGACGTTATTTAACGTTGATATTTGAAAATTTGATTAATTCGATATTGTGGACATTGAAGTCTCCGAATATGAAAATTTCGGCACTGAGATGATTATCAGAGAATGTCAATGATTTTTGCAGGTAAAGCGAATGGTTCCCTATAATGTATCTCTCTTGGTGGTTGATAAACGCTGCATATGAATTTGGCAATTTTTTGTGATAGTATTTTGAACCACATAACATCTCGTTGACACGAGGGATCGTTTCGGATTGAAAGAGATATTCCAAAGTTCCGTCCGAATCAGGGGTGAAAATCATAGCCAGAATGTAGAAAATTGGCGGGGTTTGTTGAAGAACTGACTTTGGTTTCTGTGAGTACAAGAATATGAGGACTATTCGTTTGCAGATATTGGTGGACTAATGTCAGAAGGACCCTGCTGACTGTTTTTATTATTTATTTCAATTTTTGATCGTTCAATTTTCAAATTTTTTCCATTTTCAATTTACGGCCTTCAAACCCAGAAAAGAGGGATACTAAAAATCTCGGCCACGAAAGCTTCACTCCACAATCGTATGTCTTTTTTATCGACTTGAAATGACATTTCATAAATCATGTTCTCATGTAAGATATCTTAACGACGTGAAATATTTTAGGCAATACCTATTTCGATGGTGAAAATATTATATATGACAAACAACAACAAATATCATAAGGATTATGATCATACGTATATCACCCATAAGTCAATTTAAAGAAATTAATGAAAACGCTTTCGTTATACTTTATAAGTCAATTCTGTTATTATCCCATTACGAACGTAATTTTAGTACTATTTTATCTTTATGAAGACGACTTACAAAAACTATTATTCGACATATACGTGACGATTTATATGATTTCGGTATTTCAAACGCAGAGCGAAATTCTACAATTTGCCCTTTTCGCGTTAAGTATCGCAAAAAGTGCGGCACATGAAAATTTACGCCTGTACCAAAAATCAAATATCTGCTTTCAAAAATGACCAAAATTAAGTATGTCACGCTGTATTTGAGTCGTATCCGAAAACATACTCATTCTGCATTTTATTATTACCAAAAGTATCTTGGGAGTGGAATTAAACCTGGTTTCTGCAGATTTAATTTGGTAATAACTCTAAATATGTCCATTTGAAAAGAGAATACATCAGAAACAAGTGCTTTTTCTGAACACAAGTACTGAAGTAAACTAATTTTAAGCTCAAACCTTATATTCAAAGATAAAGTATTCCATTCCTAAAAGTATTGAGTTCTCTAAATTTGCAGTGAAGATTATAAAATAGTTTTCCCAGCCTATCTAGATGAATCGCCCACCCATACGCATGTTTATAATTTATAACTCACCAAAGAAGATAGTCATATTCAACTGGAGGTATTCGTGCCGAAGTAATAGCACTCTTACCGTGGTTCGGAAAGAGTGTTAATGGTTGATAATGATTATTCATAACATGTTGTTTCATTCAATTTAGCATTTAACTTTGAGACGGTTTCTTTAGTCATCGTGAAACAAAATATATACGAACGGATATGGAAATATTATATTCATTCATGCTTGTCTACCACTTTTGATGTTAACAAGAATGTTACACTGGAATCACTATCAGAAGCAGATCGCATTGTGAATTTTTTATTTTGTCACTTCAAAGTATGATATGGCGTTGTTTATATAAATTTCATTAGTTCGGATTTACATTAGCTATTATGATTCTGCTATGATTCGAAATCTATGAAAAAACAAATAAAATTAAAATGAATAGCTGAAATATCAATTATATTAAAGAACAAAACGTGAAATGTAAATATAATGGAACAAATGAAATATTCGAAATACAAAATGATCACAGAGTAAAAAAAGAACTGAAAAAAAAAGTAAATAAAAAATTTCAAACCAAGTTACCCGGTATGAAATCTTTGATTTATTTTTTGCCTATTTAAGTGAAATAACTTTGTTTTTGAAGTGAAATAACTTGGTTTGAAATAGGTTTTGACTTATTTTTTCATTTTTTGCTTGCTTGTATTGTGAAAAATCAGAATTAAAACTTTCCATGTTTTTTAACCACTGGTATTCGTAACTAACGTTTCTGAAGTTTCGACATTTTCTAACGAATATAATGAACTGAAAATAATGTTGCGATCTTTATTCGGGTTTTTAGGCTGTCATCGTTTGGAACTATGATCTAACGTTTCACCAGCACGAGTGGCTGGCTTCTTCAGAGGTTTATTCATCTTGGTGGTTCACCGAATGAAGATTGCAACACTAAAAATCTCGACCGCGAAAGCGTTAACCAATTTATCGAACTGAAAATAATTGATTCAGCCCTTATATATCCCAATACCACTATAGAAAACAACAGAGGTACTTAACTCAATTGAGTACCTGAATTTTGTTTTCCAAAAGTGGGGAAATAGTAAATTAGAAATCAGTACCCAAAATGATACTGATGGAACACTTTTGAAGAATGATACGTTTCACAGCATTAAGACAGTTAAGTACCTGAGATTGAAGTTCCGTAGCTAAGGAAAAAACTAATAGGAATATCAGGAATATAGAAATATATGGAATGGTGATAGAAAGTATTGAAACCGACTAGTTCTCCAGTTGTACAAGTGGAAAGTTATTATTCACGAGCTCATCTAGATCTCCCAACTCTTCAATGTGAGCTGACCATTTCAAAGCGTCTCTGATGTAATTACCTATGGTAATAACAATCTTGAAGAAATCATTAATGTTCAAGTTTATATATATGAGGATATTTCTATAAGATCACAAGAAGTCTATTATACATTTGTTTTTCAATTCGTCTCTAGTATATCATATATATAAAAATGGATGTTTGTTGGTTGGTTGGTAAGTGACTTCTACATCACTAAACCGATCGTGATGAAACTCGACATGTATAAGTAATTTTCCATAGACAAGGTTTTTAGGCTATCAATTTTTCTATAACTCGCCACTAGATGTCGCTGTAGAACAATTATTTGAAAGCACTGTTCTATAACGCTGCGCACACCTAAGTTTGTTGATTCTGATTCTATCAAAACATTGGAATAACAGCGATACAGCAACATAGTACTAGTATTATATGATTTGAAAAAGGTTTGTCTCATCAGATTCATTTTCATACACATTTCAGATAGATATCATATATATGAGAGATGCTACAAAACGTGAACAATAATGATATGATATGAAACGTTTTTTTTTGAAAATATTCATTTTCAACTCCTCATTAGCAACTTTTGGATGTTTTTCTACAATTTGATACTGAGGCAAATGCATTTGTTCTATCACACCGACAATTGAGAAATATCTGATTTTTGCAGTTCAGAAATCAATCAGACTATTCAATAAATTTATTTTAAATACTTTGTGATCTTGATGATATTTATTGTATATGTGAAAAAATATTTTGTGTAGAGGTACTTGTTGTATTGAACAACTTTCTTTACGTCAATCTGACTAACTACTTATTATACCTATAAATTAATGAAAACTTATTGAAGCTTAGTTATCATCGTATGCAGATAACCGGTCGGTTAGTGTGATTAGTTCATTCTACTTCTTCAAATAGAAATACAAAAAAGACTACTTTCAGAATATTAACGATATACATCTGAAATGAAATTTTTTTATAAACGAAGGTTGAACAGTTGAATAAAATTGTTTATAATGACTGATCTATTACCGATTTAAAGTTAAGTACTATCATGTAGAGTGAGGAATACATTCGGTCGTTTATGAATTCTTTCTTCAGTTCCACCGCATAACTTTTTCCACGCCTTCTATTTCCACCTATATTTCAAACGAGAACAAAAATAAACTAATTTCCATTATTTATTATTCACACAATTGTTATCTCAAAACACTATAGGAAGATGTTTTCTGATAGTTAAGTTGTTTGAGGGGAGACCTTGTTTTATAATAATGGTGATAATGGAAGTAATAAATCTTCACCCATTGTGATTTCTTTCAACCACCATTTATTTATCTTTGTGGCAAACCCTATAACATTCCACATATTATACTTTGAAAATAATAAAATTTATATTTGATTAAGTTGGAAGATACAACTTTTTTGTATGCATGATTTCTCACCACGTTAATACATATAATAAGATTTTAACGATTAAAGAAATAAAACCGGGAATAATGATTTTCACAATTTTCGTCTGCTCAGCTGTGAGGTTGTATGCGCTAATCTCAGAAACTACTCATCAGATTGTATTTGAGTGATATGACATTTTTAGTAAACAGTTTACGACCCGAAATACCTGTATTGAATATTCAGAAGAAAATATAGTTGTAACAATACAGAATATAAAATACAGAACTTATTTCAGTGTTGAACGAATTGTGTTTAACATATATAATTTCCTAATACTGGTTAAATGCGCCATATGGAAGCGAAGGCCAAGAAAACCCAGAGAAAGAGAGAGAATTTCTCAACATTCATCGGAAACAACATACAACTTTCATTAAATAAAAGTTATGTCATTAAGGTGCTAGATAAAACAGGTTTCGATTTGAATACTAAAAATAGTTGTTGAATTCTGAACATTTCCCCTGGTTTTAAATTATTCTGGGTTGAAAACTCCGTACAAACTGTCCTTTATCGCTATCTGAGTAACTCTCTTCACTTTTCAAGAGATTGAATAACCAACCAAACCTAATTAAAAAATATTTTAGATAAGATCGCGGTTTGAAAGCCTTCCTGAGGCAATTCAGATAATTAGTACGAGTACGGCTCTTCAACCGTCGCGTGTTGGGATTCTCTAACGAACGAGCCAATTGCTCTTTTACCCTTTGTTGAAATCACAATATGCCAATGATAAACCCTTGCGTATTGATTGGATCGTCTCTCGCTGAACTAGTTTCAATTGAACAACTGATAATTTAACATTATTTGTATTTCAAAAAAAGATCGTGATAAAATTTGCATGATATTCATTTAAAATTACACTCATATTTAAAAATAATTGAATGAACTATTCAATTCATAGTCCATTTTGTGAATAAAATTGAAACTATATATTATAATAAATGTATATGAGTGTAGGATAATAGTCAATGAATACTTTCATGAATATATTCCAATATAAAATTATTGCTTGATTTGAATGTACGACATTTATAATGCAATCACTAATGAATACATCAATCTGTTCACTATGAATTTATTACAGAAATCATAACATATATAATAAATATCCCAAGGACGGAAAAAAGAAAAGATCTACAATAAAACCTATACCTTTTTTTCCTTCGAAGATTCCCACATTTTAGTACAATGATGGAGATGTAGAAAGTAACAAATTTTTTTCTCAAAACACTGATAGCTCCTAAAAATTTGACTTTTCAAATCAAATGAAATTTATATCGCTAAAATCAACCAACCTTTTGGATGTGTATATGTACTCTTATCATGACAACATCATATTTGTCTTTTTCGGTAACATAAACTTATTATGTCATGAAAGAATGGAGTGGTTCATCTTGTAATGTTATTCAAAATGGTGCTGATGAGGTGATGAGGTGTCATGAGGTGTCACTTCGGAGTGCACCATTGATGATAAAAGTGTTTTTATACGCCAGTATCTGAAAAAAGTGTGTTTTTCCTTCAAGCTTCTATCGCCTCACTGATAACGACTTCTTACCATTAACGTGGATTTCTACCACGGATTGAACGATAAGGAACGAAATTCGATCGTTTCACCCGCCACCCAATATACTTCCATACATCGTATTGTGTAGCGTTCCTATGAATGATATCTGTTTCAATTTCTTAAGGAAATTTTGAGTTTGAGTTAGGTTAAATCTAAAGTGAGTGGGTTTCTTCGATAATCCACCGCATCCCGAGAGGATTTATTGTGGCTCATACCTATTCACACTCGACTAAATGAACCCAGCTTCTCAACGAAGCCGATAAGTTTGTATGGTGAGTGGGCTTTCAGGTCAGGTGGTGAGAGTACGACTCTGCCGAATTCTAAAAACCTGCCTCAGCGGGGCAGGCACAAAGTATATGCTCTGCTGTTTCATCATTATCCAAACAGAGTCTTCCGGTAGTTTGGGCCTTTGTAAATGATGACTCAAATGACAGTGACCTGTAAGAAGGCTTGCTAGACATCGTAGTTCATCCTTATTGTAGTCCAATAACTGTTTGGTATCAAGTTCCGAAGGGTGAATAAACGTATTGGAGTGAGCCAATCCTGGGAGATTCTGCCGGAAGTCCATAAATCTTCTTGCCATTCATGTGTTCAATGTTTGTTTGGCAAAGCATAAAGCGATGCCAATGACAGGTTCTGGTCCGATGAAGCTGCTTGCAGCACCCTCCTTTGCAATGGAGTCATCAGCTTCATTGCCTTACAGGCCAGTATGGCCACGAATTCAAACCAGAGACAATCTGTTGAGTCTTCCTATCGAGGAGAGTCGTTTTTGGCTTCCAACGTCGCATGATTGTCCAAAAATATTTTTATTGACTTGTGTCTGAGGTTGGATTCTTCCAATCTCCCCGCACACAATTCAATACCGTAAATTTCCGCTTGAAATATAGTTGCATAGGTTGCTAGGCAGGTAGATATCTCCGTCCTGGGTCTGCGACTAAAAACACCTGCACCAGATGTTTTTGATCCATTTGTGAGCCAACAACTATCTGCTCCTAATATTCCCTTTTCCCTTCCAGAGGATCCAGTCCTCTTCACTCGGGAACAGTACTTTAGAAGGCAATTCTTAGTTGATAGTTGGAGGTACAAAGTCAGAAGTAGTTTCTAGAATTCTGTGACTTTCAATGTCAACCAAAAGTCTGTTGCAATGTGCATTAAATTGATTTGTGCAATTGGCAATATCTACTAGTCTGTATGTGGTACATCAAGCCTTTCTCTCCAGAAAAATGTGGAGAGAAGGTAGATCTAGGAGGATCTCCATGGCCGTTGACGGTATAGTACTGATGGCACCACTGATAGCCAGACAAGCCTGTCTCTGTAAATGGTCGAGCTATTATTTCTCCAGGACCACAATAGGTACAGAGCACTGGGCTATGCAGACAACTTAGTCATCATAGTCTAGGGTAAATACAATAATGTAGTGAAGGGATGCATGCAGTAGGCCCTGAATATTATAACAAGATGAACTGAAGAAGAAGGGCTTAACATAAGCCTATCCAAATCGACCATAGTAGCATTCAGCAAGATGACTAATACGGAGAATATCGGACCTCTGACACTTCGAGGTGAAGAAATAGAATTGTCGGGGGAGGTTAAATATCTGGAAGTATTTTCAGATTTAAAACCGAACTAGAACCAATACTTGGACAGGATAAAAAGGATAGTGGGTGTAGCACTGATGCTTGCCAGACGCACCAATGGAAAAACCTGGGGGCTAAAACCAGACATAGTATATTGGCTATACATGATGGTGGTTAAACCCATGATAACATATGCATATCTGGTCTGGTGGCCAAAGATGACGCAAAGTGGCGCAAAGATGACTGCTATCAACAAACTAGGCAAGGTGCACAGACTTGCATGTTTGGGAATGACGGGAACAATGAGAACTACCCCAACAGCTGCTTCGGAGACACTCCTGAATCTACCTCCTTTACACTTTGTGATGATGGAGGAGGTCAGGATGGGTCAATTCAGACTGGAAGACTCACCGAACTACAATTTTCAGAAATTTCGGAACATGTGGAGGAGCACATATTCAATATGTGCATGGACCACATGATACCGAAGTATATCTTTAACACAAACTTCACGACAAAATCATAAGTCATGAAGAGTGGACGACCATTAGCCATCCCGAAAACATGTTTGGAAAAACACCTGGTATACAGATGGATCGGAAACCAAACCAAACGATAACTGGAATATACCGAGCGGATAGGAATTTAAAACAGTCATCCAATAGGACTATACACATCCGTCTTTCAGGCGGAAGTGTATGCTATCTTGCAGTGTGCAAGGCTTGTTAAATTGAGACCTCAAAGGAATCTGTCAGTTTAAAATCTGTTTCAAGAAATGAGCGGATCAGTATTATAACAGAGGTAAGAGTGGACTAGGAACTCTGACAAACCCAAAGATAACATCAAAACTGGTATGGATGCCATGAAAAACTGAATGAACTTACAAACAGGAACACATTAACTTTGTACTGGGTGCCAGACCATTCAGGAATCACAGGTAATGATAAAACTGATAAATGCGCTAAACACGGATCATCAACTTCATATATAGGTCCTGAAGCAGCTCTGGGGGTACCAAAATCATTGTTACGAAACCAGATTAGGACATGGATCAATAAAAAGCACATAGAGTCCTGGACAAAAGTAGCTAGCAATAAACAATAAACTTCAGAATGATTACAGGGTTACTAACTGATCATTGTCCGCTTAGAGGATACCTGAATAAAATGGGGCTGTACAACGGAGACCTCAGCTGCAAATTATGCAACGAAGAGATAAAAACAGCTCTACACATCGTATGCAAATGTGAGACACTGAATCACAAGAGGCAGGCAATATATGGACGTACAAAATTACGTCTAGTAGAATCTGACGAACATCCAACACGAAACCTGTACAAACTAGTACAGGGAACGATACTGTTGGAATGGGTGTCATGAGAAGATGGGAGAATAAACACAATAAGCCCAAGAGGCTGCAGTGTTTTCTGGAGACTTGGACTCAATGGACAAGTCAGACAGGCAATTATCAAATAAATTAATTTGTTTGTGACCTTAAACTTTTGGGGTACAATCTGAATGAAAGAAGTGACATAAGTATAATTCAATATTCTTGGGAAAGTAGTTGCTTTGAGAAGATCTTTTTCCAGTATGTACCTGAAAGAAATTTATGTATTGATTATAGAAAAGGAGAAGTGGGAAGCTTTTTAGAAGTTATCTAAGTGTTTTTGTCTGGCGATGGTGAAAAAGAAAGTCAAATTTTTTTTCCAAAAAACTAATGAAAAAAATCAAATAAATAAAACAAACTCGCGAAATCATATTACTTACATCTTTTTTAATAATTCAAAAACGGCAGAACAAAATGAGTATTGAAAATTTTGGAAAATCAGGAAACAATTCCGAAGATCAAATGTATCAACGATTTTTGGTTCGTAAGGTTATGACAACAGCGTCGTAATGTAATTAGACTTCGTTTGATCATACTAACTTTCTACGGTGCTGAGAGTTCGTCTGAATTATGTGATTTAGAATACTGTACATAGAGTAAATAGGCATACTTGAAGACTGGCTATAAATCAAATTATCTACAAGAACAATTCGTTCAGGCCAGTCTCAACTTACCTACACAATTCTTCAATTAATTCGATGCAAAACTCGAATTCGTGGTATTCATGATTTAAATTGGTGACTGATATACTCGTATTGAATAAATCAAATGTTTTCAACTGGAATATTTCCAAATATTTTAAAAATATCCAGAGTCATACCCTTGTTCAAAAAGGGCTGTAGAACCTCACCTGATAACTACCGCCCTATTAGCATTATTCCAATTATCGAAAAGATAATAGATATCATCTTAAAAATCGGTTGTATTCTTATTTCGAAAGTCACTTCTATTTTAGCGAATCCCAATACGGTTTTCGTAAAAATAGATCCACTACTCAAGCTGCTTACCAAGTCGTGACGAAAATAGTCGATAGTCTTGATCAGGGTAAACATACTTCTCCAGGCCTATGTTACTTGACCAAGGCTTTTGACTGTGTTTCCCACTCTATCCTTATTCTAAAATTGAGTTATTATGGCTTAAGAGGCACTGCTTTTGATCTGCTGACCTTCAAAATAGGTATCAGTGAGTCAACATCAACAATAT
>WOGN01008764.1:0-11131 GCA_015342105.1 Leptinotarsa texana
TTCCTTCAGCAAACGAGCTGTCAGGTTATTGAACGTTTGTTTGGTTTCATCATAGGAATCCCACGCTGTGATGAAGGATCCATATTTGGCAGGAAGACTTCCCAAAACTTTAGCTATTTTGTCGATATCGGAAATCTGTTCACCTACGTCAGCAAGAGTTGAGCCATACTATCAATTTCGGACATTCTATAGTTAAAAAACTTCTGTTTCAACTGACGATCTTTGTTGATGGATGATTTTAAGTCGACTCCACATTTCTGGTGCTGTTTTACAACTCATCACTGTCTGTAATTGATCTTACTCCATTGCTGTTGACATGATAAGCATGGCTTTCGAATTGAATTCTTCCCATTCTCTCTTTTCCTTTTCATCATCTGTGGTTGCAGGCTTTTGTTTCTGTCCGTCAACCAGATTCAGAAGTACTTCGGCGTTGAAGACAATTTGCATCAGATACTTCCACAGGTGGAAATTAGTTCCAACAAACTTTTGTTTGTGAAGAGACCTCAGCTTGTCCATCTTTACTCACTTTCTTAGCTTGTTAGAACCAGAAGTATAACTTGATGTGACAGTGACTCTTTTCCGCAAAGTAAACTCGTGCAAAACTTATTTACAGAATTTTTCAGAACCCAGTTATGTGTTCTGGGCACATAACCTTTTGAATTTAGCAGAAATGCAATTGCAATTGAAAAATCAGTTGAAACAACTTCTCAAACTTCTTGTTTTATTATTTATAACTTATCATTTCTATGAATACACAGAGTGAACAAAGCTTTTTTCCAATAGTAACTATATAAAACAATAAACAATATCAACTTCAATACTAGATGTAAAATTAATTCACAATACCTGGGAAGGACAGGCTGGACAATGACCTAGAAGGACAACTTCTCGGGAGGATGAACAATGGGTCACAAGTGGTCTAAGTGCTGTGATTCTACACTCACTCTCCCTACTTTCATACACCAGAGATATACCAGAATGCTTTGAGGCCTCAAATTCAGCATGAAATGAGATTCGAGTCGAGCTACTTGACTGAATCGACTTTTCCCCAACAAAAACTCATGTTACAGTGTGTTGAATCCTTACCTATCGTGATAACTCCCTGCGAAGTGATTTCCCAGCAAGAGTGCAACCTAAGCACGCCAATCGAGTACTGCTGCTTGGGAGAGAAGTAGGTGAGAGCGGCATCAGTCACGTGGTAGGCCTGCAGCGAAAACTCGTAGAGGGCGGGCAGAAGTTGGGCGACTGCGCCCACCGCTTCGTCAGCCACGTTGATGCAGTCGGTGAGAGTGAGAGAGACGATGCGCGGGTTGAGACACGCCCACAGACCCGCCTCCGTGATCTCGTTGCAGCCGGCCAGTTCTAACTCGTACAGCGCCTGAAAAGGACGGTTTACTTTCTTTATTGATCTGGTTGAGTGAAGTACTGTACTAACATCTTTCCAATAATTCTGGTACAGAATATACTATATTGATCTGGGGAAATGATTAATGATTCCAAATCGAAATTTGTCTATTTTTTGGTGACATAACAACCTGTCTAATGACTGTCGAGAAGAGACACATACATGCTGAGAAAATGAATATTTCGAATCGAGATTTAAAACATTCACCTTCAAGGCATTTGTGTGAGATCCCTTAACGACTAAGTACTTGCTGATGCTTCTCATTCATCCAGCAGCAGAGAATTGTTCTCCACCAGTTTAGAACAGATCCAAATAAGAATGTCTACGAGTATTTTCAACTCACCTGAAGATGGTCTAATAGTGTTTCTAGTCCCCTATCCGTGATACTGGAACACCTCAGGCTGAGCGTGTGAATATGTTCTGATGCAAGGGGGAAGGTATTCACCAAGTCTAAGGCGTCTTCATCTGATGCCCCCATCAAACAAAGCGTGTAGAAGCCTTTAACTAGAAGAGATGCATATAACCTAGAAAGGGTTAACGAAAGTGATTATTATTTATATCTACATCATATGTTTGCATTAGTAAACAAGATGGAGAAAAGTAAAGGACTCGCCCAAATACGTCAAAAGCATTCAAGAGTCAATAAGACAAGTGTTTTATTCCGAAACATCGATGAATAGGAAAGAGTGATTTTTGTATAATTTAATGTTGATACAAAAGTAGTTGTTTCAAAAAAAATATTTCTTTCATGTAATTCAGTGTTTATGTGAAATTATAGTGGTTTCGACAGGTCTTTTTTGCGACGGAAGGCTTCAACCTCGGCAAAGGATACATCACCGGAGCTATTTTCTCAGACGTCTCCAAAGCGTTTGACGGAGTTTGGTATGGCGGACTTCCGGCCAAAATGAGCAACTTTGGCTACACGAAACCAATGGTAAGATTAATCGAGTATTTTCTAAATGACAGGCGATGCCGCTGCAGTAATCATTCGATTACTGGAAGCAGGGGTCACACAAGGCGCAGTCCTTTCCCACAACTCTTCTCGGTATACACAGCAGACGTGCCCAAGCCATAAAACAACTTGCAGCAACAGGCAGATAGATTAGAGGAATGGGCCAACCTGTGGAAGATCAGTATAAACCCTGACAAGAGTGAGGCAATATTGTTCACCCGGAGGATGGTACACCCGGAAGGAAACGTCATCTTCAACGGACAAGAGATTCCGTGGACCAACGGAGTTAGATACCTGGGGGTCAACCTAGACAAAAGATTAATGGTCTCACGTATAGCAGAGAATAGGAATGGTAGGATCTGTCCGACAAAACCTATACCAATAATAGGTCGAAGAAGCAACATGGGATTGAAAGTGAAGCTGCTGATGATAAAAACCTTAAAATTACCGATAATCATTAATGCCTGCAACTGCCTTGAGTCTGTGCGCAGCGACATACAGGAGACAGATCCATTTGTTTATGAACGCGTGCGTAAGGGCCGCTGTAAACGCTCCGATATGTACCGAATAGGTACATATATTCCGGGATCTAGAACCAAACATACCCTACGAAAACGCATACACGAGAAAACACGCAGAAGACACGTTTGAGAAAATTTGAACGCACGACAATCCAGTGTTAAGGGTTCTACACAATGCACTGAACAGGGATGACCCAGATTTCGAGAGAGGGACAAACACAAGAGGACAACGAAGCAGAACTAGAGACCACCCTCGAGAGTCACTAACAGGCGGCTCCCAGATTTTGACTTCATCTCATTTTCAGATTTACTAAGAAAAAAAAATGCTCGCAACAAAAGATATTCGTCTACGGTTATTTTTTAGGGACTCCATGCAAAAATTCAGTTAGGAGAGCTATGATAAATGCAAACAACAGATTAAAAGGCAAAAGTACCTAAGGGCATGACTTTCGACTAAAAGAAGGCAGATGTCAATTTTGCTACTCATATTTTGTGAATAGTTAATGTGAGTAGGGGTCGCTGTAATCGGTACGTATTTCAATTTAACTCAATTATGGCGCTCATTGATACTTTGGTTATAATCCAGCTGACTGATTGTCAGCGACTGCCAGTGCTGCTCTAAAGCAAAAATATTTTGTACGAAAATGACAGATGAAAAAATATATGCTTTCCGTTATAATTTTATAGCATCAATGGTCGCCAACACTGTCATCAGAATAATTGACAAGTGACAGCTTCCCGCATGATGCAAAGATGGAATGAAGCGATTAGCGCATGCGCAGACACTCCATCGTATGTGAATGTGCACATTTTAAAGTGGTTATTGCAAATATATTGATTTGATTACTATTTGTCTTGATATTAACTGAAAATTCTGCATTCACAAATTTAGCTTCTGCTTATATTATGTATCAAATCAAATGACAACACAAAATCTCTTAAAACAAAAATCAAGAGTGGTGAGGTGAACTACTAACTACTATTCATAAATATTCATTTAAAATTCGTCATTTCTCTTTTCTCGCTGTAGATTTATTTTTCTTTTAGCGTCAGCGGTTTTCGATAGATTTGACATTTGACTGGTCTGAAAATAAAGTTCTCTGTGATCGACGTGATCGTGATCTATGACTTCAATGAGTTCTATGACAAACGGACACGCGGAACACACCTATCATAATCATATGGAAGACAGAGATAGACAGATTACTCGACTATCGAAGGACAAAGTGATTGAAATTTGTAAATATATAACCGTGGTGTCGTCCGAATTAACGCAGAACCAAATTTATTTTGCTTTTCGTCAATGTGGTATGCATGTACGAGAAAATATTGAATTGTATAGCAATTCGTACAATTGTATAGCCAGGAGCAGCCCTGCATATGACAAATAAAGTGGCCGCCATTTTTACACGACTGTCATTTGTCAAGCAAAAATAAAAGTTAATTAACACACCAAGCCATTTCTTAAGAAATCAATATGGGTCAGGAAATAATGTACTCGAATAGAAATAAAAACAAATTCATATCAATAGATATATAGTGAAACTGTGATTCAAATGAGTTCACAGAGTTTGATTTATGTGTACACACATAAACAATGAATGAGCACGATCAACAACACAGCAAGTTAACATAGCCCTATTGGTCACCGTCAAATGACATGCAATTGTCCAAAATATCAACAAAAATTTGACGTTTATATTTAGAATGGCGGTTCTTCTTCTTTTTTTATCAACTATTAACGATGCCACTATGGTCAGGTAATAAAGTTTAAATTGTTATCCATTGCGTTACTCAAATATGACCATCCATATTGTCATCGAAATTAATGAATTCAGACTATTTGTTATGCTTTTTTTGTTTATCGGTAAGTAAATATTAATATTAATTCAACTTGAACTGTTCAAAAATATCAGTATCCTTTATCCTATATTTAGTATGAATTTCTACAAAATTAATAGGACATCAATCGAACAAATTAATATTATCAATATTCTTTATTGGGGATCGAACGTTTTGAATTTTGTTGCTGTTCGTACCAAAATAATACTTTGTGAACATTTATCATAAATATGAAATATATGGTTGAAATAATTCTCCCTTTTCTCTCAAGATACAAGTTCGGTGTTCAGAAGAAAGGATAGATATGCCATTCGAATTATTCCTTCACAATCAGACAAATCGTCCTCGAGCATAATATAGAAAAAAGTAACTGATTTCATAATGTACTATTATACTCACTGATGACCTTTCAAGTTTTCTTGTCTGTTTATATCAGTGTAGTTTCAGTTTTAGATGGATATGTTTCACAATTGTAATATACATACTTGTGTGTAAACTAGCTGACGTGCTACTAATGTTCATAACATAATGTGGTTAAATGGAGATCTGCCTGTCTACCAGTCTTGGCTATTAGGGTATACCACTAATATAACACTAAACATATATAATTTGCCCACATTCTAGAAATTATGGTGCTAAAAGTTTGGCGCCCAACGTGGGGCCTGAATGAATTTTCTGATTTTTTTTTCCAGTTTATTTTGAAATTGCAACTATCAAGAAATAAGTTTTATGACAGACTCCACCAATAATTTTGAAATCGAAGCTAACACATATTTGGATACTGAAGTTTTTCAATTGAAATGTCGAATTCTTTTCATAATTTTTGATGGTGTTTTTTCAATGTCGAGTCGAGTTTTTGTATGTTAGCGGAAAAATATTTCATGATAGCAATGAAAATGGTGCGTTTCAATTTACAGGCACTGCATTTTTTGTAACCAGCCAGAAACATCGATCCTGTCTGTCAGCAACTCTATGAACTCCCACTACTGGCGCTCATGTCCAATGCTGGTGCGGTGCAAGAACTGCAGCCAAGTGATAGAAGTGTCGACATTAACAGAACATTTGCTCGCTGAATGTGAACAGCGGGAACGTTACACACAGTGCTCACAATGTTCCGAAGCAGTCAAAACCGAAAATTATGAAAGACATCGTGTGGAATGCAAAGGTACGATATTCCTGTTTCTTACTGGATAACTGAATCAAGTATTGATTTCTATGTATTTCAGAACTCTCTGAGAGCTGTAACCGTTGCCCACTGTGTCACGAAAACCTCGAGCTGGAAGATAATTGTTGGAAAATTCACTTGATGGGCGAGAAACCTTGCCCGAAAAATACTAGGATAAAAGTTCTTCATCAGAAGCAAGTCAAAATCACAGTTTGAAATCACACGGTCCACAACAGACCCTCTAGATTCAAAAATGTATTCACAAACAAGTTCCCCTCCTCTGTGTGATAATTCACGAAATAACTCTTGATGACTACCGACTGTCAACGAAGTGTTTACGGAGAATGTTTCTTTTACACGTATCTTTCACGAATTTCTACATAGTTGAAGACAAAATTAGGTATGATGTCAATTATCCTCCCTAGCCATTCAGTTCGAGTGATGGCAACGTTAGAGAGAAAACATGAAATGAGACCCATATACAATTATTCAAAAAATATTGGAAAACTTATAGAATAATAATAACTAAGCTTCGAAAGGAAACATGTTTCGAACGTATCAGAAAGGACTCAAGATCGAAGCACAAAAATTGGTTGAAGATGAGAAGGAAGAATCTGTACCGTCCAAAATGTTTCAAATGGCTGAAGGTGAAAAGACGAGATGGAAATATGATTCCATTTCAATTAGCCGCTTCAGGGATATGACTAAAAAAATGTTCCGTCAGCCATATAGTGTTTTCATACTTATTATAAAATTTATTACTGTTCTGAATACGAACTCGATTGATATTTTATTAGGTCGGATTATTACTTGTGCAAGATTCACATGAACCATATTGGCATATAGTATCATTGACATGCGGTTTATAATAGTGGCTTGGGATTAGTTTCTGTTAGTTATTCCGACTGATATTATCATTCTGTTATGGGCTCATACAAAGTTTTTCTGGATTCTCCATCGATACTGGATACTCTGCCGATTTTGGAAAAAAATTGTGTGTTACTTGCGTATTTTGACGAGTAGATTACGATTCCGAAAGAGAAAAATTAGTGCTCTCCCCTATTTCCAAAGATACAGCCCTCCAAAGTTCTCAATATTTTTACTTTTGAGTCTTCTTTTTGCAGATTACAAACTGGATAAAATCACAAGTATTCATCACCTTCATATCTACATAAAATATATGTAGCAGGATTGCTTCTGTGAAAAATCTTGCACAAAAGTATTCGTCAGACATACAATTCAATTTACGGCCGTAGTAGAGTGCTTGGAATTGAAAGTAGGACCATTCTATTCGAATCAACAAGGAATAGAAGTACACAACTAGTTTATTTATTCTGTTATAATCAAGAAACATTCTCCACGTGTCAAATGTCTATATTCTAGAGAGGAAACCATTGGATTGTTGAATTTATTCAAGATGTTCTTGTCTCGTTTTACTTATACGAGATTTTTAGAAACAGTTAAGGGGTTTATGAAAAATATATACTTACAGTGGCCATAACTTTAAAACTGGATATAATTCACGATAAAATTTCCTTATCTGGATCTACTTTGGGAGATACGATTCGTTTCCATCGCAACATGTTGTTTCACTTTACAGTACGTCTTCAGACGTATTGATACTGAGTTCTATCCACTCAGAGATTTATATACAATAATAATTCGAATTATCTGACTTTTTCTTCCTGAAACTACATTATGTATCGTTTAAATTCGTCACATGTTATGAAACTGTCGACGTTGAATAAAAATGAACTGTTTGACCATTTGAAGAATCATAAATGTACATTTCATAAAAAACAGTTCAAATAAGACCTGATGAACGATAAAAGAACGAATGCCCTTATTGGAATTGTTATATTTTTCACCCTATTGTTAAACCAACAGTAAATTTCGTCCATTTACAAATATTAAAATCACATCTCAATCCATTTTTGATGATTTGTTGCTAGTATTTCAGATTGTTGTATTTCTGTAATCGTCAAATACAGTTCACAATGTTTTCAACACTAATATTTGAATTTCTCTGTAATTACATTTATGAAAAGATCCACAATCATTTTATCGTATTGCCAGTTATTCAATAGGTACGTAATATTTGCAGTGGAAGTTTGAAATGAATGAATAAATTTGTTTCTGATTTTGTTCTAAAAATCATATTCAGTATGAAAAATCGGTTCATTAAAAATTTTCCACTGTGAGATTGTTTTGGAAACGGAACGATATTTAAAAAAACTGGTAATAAGATGAGATTTGTTGATCGTGGCAAAATTTTGTCTACAATCAAGCTAAATATTCCTCATTCTTTCTTAATTCACCACCAACTTTTAGTCTAATTACATTATTGTGCAATGTTTTTGTGATATTTTATTACTGTCGAAAAATTTTCTTGTAAATTTTTATCTGTTAATTCCAAAATAAATTGTTTGATTCGAAAAAGAATATTATTGAAATCACTACCACTGTCGAATGAAGAAGAATCCTCCTACCTCAATGTTTAAAAGAACGAAAGTTTGCCACTCTGAATGAAAATACTTAAAATATGGAGTGGTAGTATTAACGAAATCACTATTTGATTTTAAGATTCTGAAGCGTTGTTTGAGATATTTGAGAGAATAATATTCCACGTTGAATGAAAATATTTATTAAAAAATTAGAAAATAGAAAAACAATTTGGCGTAATTAGGAATTCTGGCAAAATCCTGAAACACGCATGAAGTTTTATGATTATGGTGTGTGATAGAAGTATTTTTATTAGATTAATTTCATGCTAGAAGTTTTAATTCCAAAATTGAGCCCCTGGATAGATTAGTAAAAACGTAGTCAAATGTCAATTCAGGTGAATTATTTCAAGTTTGGTAAAAATTGTATTTTAAGACACCAGCGCCATCTTCATTTTATTTCAATGGTGCTTTTTTAAAACACTTACTCCCCCTCTTCATACAACGAAAAATTCTTGGTTGCAAGCATCAAAACCTCATGACATAAATGATGAAAAATAGAAGAGAATATTGTGTAGTGTTGACGTTGACGTTTGGGTTTTTACTTCGTGACGTTTTGTGAGTTGCAACCACCCCTTAGTTGTCATTCGCCAACCTTTTTTTAATGTTTTTATAGGTAATTAAACAGAAAAATGAGTTCAAAATCAGAAAAAGATAAGGCCAAACAACTACAAGATAAATGCCAGTCGGTTCTTAATAGTTTGTTAAGAGATGAAGACAACAAGTATTGTGTAGATTGTGATTCTAAAGGTAGGTAATTCATATTCATGTTTATTATCTATGATTTCACTCTTTTGCGATATCGCATAACAAAGTATCAATTAATGTCGCTATTTTTAGCATTGCGGTATGTGAAATGCAGTGTGTTCCCTTTTATTCCCATTTATGTTTGGTGGAATAAAATTTGTATTCTTCTTTATACGTCGAAGGTTGCTTAAAAATGAGTTCTATAATTAATAGGTCCCAGATGGGCTTCGTGGAATATTGGGGTTTTTCTCTGCATCCGCTGTGCAGGGATACACAGGAATTTGGGGGTGCATATTTCGAAGGTGAAATCGGTCAATCTCGATGCTTGGACTCCAGAGCAAGTGGTGTCCTTACAACAAATGGGAAACTCAAGGTAAGGATATCTATTCGATTTTCGAAATTTCGTCATATAAGGTCTTATGTCAAAATCGATTGAATTTATACTCACAGAAATGCAACACAGTGGTGATATTTTATTGTATCGAAAATATGTACCTGAGACATCCCGTGTATTATTTATGACCTTTGACTTTTAGTAGTAACGAAAAAACAATTTTAGAACAAGCAGGCAGGTATTGATAATGTCCCTCACTTTACAATGAAAATTCTGCATGTTCTAGCTGCCCCACTAACTAATATTTGATACCTGTCTTAGAACCAACGATTTTGACATTACCAACTAAAGACCCATAAGCATTGAATTGGGATTTGAAAAATTATCTGAAAAGTCTTTGTACAAATCTCTCCCTTTGTTCAAATGCAACACCTGTTTTACTACAAATCTCTTGATATTTATGCAATGGACGACCATACTCATCTGTTCATAAAGATAATCAAGTAGAAAAGTCCATAGTCGTATGGACTTTTCAAAGACCTTTGATAGGATGGACGACTCTATTTTATCGCTGATTTGAAGTATTTCCTGTATTTTTATTATTATTTTAACAAACGTGTATGGTTTCAGAGCAAGGGCCGTATATGAAGCCAACCTTCCCGACAACTTCAGACGCCCACAGAGCGATTCCAGCTTAGAATCGTTCATCAGAGCCAAATACGAGCACAAAAAATACATAGCTCGTGAATGGGTACCTCCCGCATTGCCGAAAGTCAACTGGGAGAAAGAAATAGACGATGAGATCGAGAAACAGAAAAGGAAGAAAAAGACAATAGTGGAAAAGAAATCTCTTGGAGCCGTGGAGGTTCCGCAGTTACCCAAACCAACAAATCCCAGTCCTAAACCAGCAAGGGCAGTAAATAGCAATGCGGAGACGAATAACAGAAAGGAGAAAAAAGACAGTGATCTTCTAGGTTTGTTATTATTGATTTTTGAAGTTCTTGTTTTCCCACCCTGATATATTTTTTATGGTCGTTTCTGTGAAAAATCTTTGATCCAGATTTGTATTTTTATTCTATTAAAAATTCACAGTTTTTTAATATTTTTTACAAAAACCTTCGTTCACTAATTTTGCACAGTCTTAAAAGTAAATGGTGTACCTTAGAGGTGTGGATTATCATAACTTTTTGAGACATTTTATGAATGATTTATTTGGTAGGAAGATCCTAATACACAAACACAATATACATAATATTTCATGTTATATAGACAAACATAGTAAGGTTATAGCACATATATACATATAGGTATTCAATAATACATAATATATACAGAGTCACTTACTATCTATTCTATTGTGATATTTTTCATATAATCAGTCAAATCTTTTTTGAATTGAAACAGGTTTTTATTATTCTTCACATATTGGGAAAGTTTGTTATATTCAATGAGGCCTTTATATAGTAAAATTTTCATGGAGTTTGATAAACTACATCGTGGCAGGTGAAAATTGTCATTTTGTCTAGTAGTGTAATTGTGAGTGGAATTTCCATAAATGATAATTTTTTCAAAATAAGAAGGTAGCATATGATTAGTTATCTTTAAAATAAAATCATTGCTGATCTGTAATACCTTTCACGAATAGACATCCACTGTAATGCACT
>WOGN01008765.1:0-11131 GCA_015342105.1 Leptinotarsa texana
ATTATTCATAATATTGATAAGTTTACTTATTTCTACACTCTCGGTGATGTCTGATGTTATTAACTTGGCTAACTAATGTTAATGAACTGAAGTCTATGGTATGGTTTTGTTGCAAAATATGATGGGCGACTGCTGATTTTTCTGGTTTTCCATATTTAAAGTGTAAAGTGTTTCTTATATCTTATTTTAATATATTTTTTCGTCCAACCATAATATTTTGCATCGCACTCCTTACCTTTAATTTCGTAAATTCCAGACTTTTCCGAATTCTAGACTTTGTCCTGTGGATTTCCGAAAAGACTATGTAGTATATGACCTATTTCAAATACCACCTTTATACCTAGTTCCTTGAAAGTTATTCGTGTACTGGTGGTATGGAAATGAGATATATTCATCTTGATTTTCGTCTTTTCTAAAAATTGAAATTTCGTTCATTCTTAACCTAAACTGAATATCTTGTTGAAATAATATTTCAATTGTCAGATTCACCTGACTAATTCATAAAAATACATTGTAAAATTAGTTCAAGACTAGTAAATAAGGCAACATTGTGAAATTAATTTAGAACACTTAAGACACAGTTACCTAGAATATGTATCTATGGTATAAATAACGATAACATTGTACATATATTCAGTTCAATTTTCATCTTGAAGATGTTCACTTGGTGATCGAAACACGTGTCGAGGTGTTGAAATAACGGTTTGCTGTTTGGAAAAATCTCCAGTAATATTCATTACGACACCAAAAGTTGTGCATCACAAGGACATCACGTTGTCAAATACTCCAGATTTACATAGAAAATTGTATTTGGTTTCTACCTATCCTCAACTTCAAGGAAGCAACTCTGTGTCTGGGGATGCTTTTCATTTTTGGGAAATGAGAACTATTCTCATTCAATAATAATTTCAGAATTGTAGATTTGTTTGAAATCTATTCCAAATGAGTTGAGTGAACGTCAATTAACATTAAGGGACATACTATGAGATTCATTGAACACGTTCATTCGTTAAAGCCCCCTGTCAAAAGGTTATAATTGAAAAAAGTATTTGAATGTTCTTGAACAACTTGAAATGATTATATATCATCGATCTGAAAGCAATTGATAATTTGATTTCCACAATTCGTTTTTTCATTCTTATTACATTGTTTCACAAAAAATATACAAAACAGCAAAATCCCTCTTAACTGTCTTAACTGTCGTCTTCGTTTTTATCATTGTCACCATTCCTTCACAAGTTGACGTCATCATCTTCTTTCTCCTCCTCGTTCTCTTAGAGCTTAATTGAAGCACACAATTATCTTCTCTGCATGTTATACATGCAGGGCTGCTTGAAATTGTTGTTCAGCCACAAAAAAAAATTTAACACCTCTTCAAGTGCATATTGATTTGGAGTCTGATTGAATTGAATAATCCTTCAATATAAACCCAATTCCAATCATGTAAATGATCCACATTGATACACTAAGAATCAGTGATGTTTTAGTAATACAAAAATATTCAAGAATGGAAGTTAAGAACTTAATTTCAATGAAACATATAAAAATTCCCAGACATAATATTTCGATTTGGATTAATAACTCCTTTGTTTACATTCAGATTGTTTTTCCATAATATCAATTGAAAAATCTGTGTCAATTGAAAAATATATTGGAAGGAACTGAACAGTAGATAAAAATAACAACAAGTAGGATCATACACAGAAGTTTCCCTAAGATGAAAACTGAAAGTATAAATCTTTTCGATACAACTTCCTCAATATGAATATTGAAATATGCGAAAATCATTTCTTTCATTTAGTTTCTATCATAAAAACTTTTTGAAGTTTTCAAACATGTACCATTCATAGAAACACTACACAATATAATTCATGAAAGAACATTGATATGAAATGTCACTTTCATTTTCAGTGGTGTACCCCAAAATATAAGGACAAAACATTTGTCATTTCACCTCAATAGCATCGTTTTGTATTATACTACAAGAAAATTCATTCATTTCGTAATAACATCACGACTGTGTGTTAACTTATGAGACAACTCTGCTCTTGTCATGATGCCACATTCATTGTGGGTCAGTTCAAAATTTGAACTAATCCATTCATCTATGAAAATTTGTTTCAGAACCTTCGAGATGTATACTCTAGGTGTAGCGTTAGCCTTAGCATTATTTGTATCATCGGATGCAGCTCCTGGTGAAGTTGCTGCTGCAGGATCAGCTCAAATAAGTGGCTCAGTAAGTATTGTCTTCTCAAAAGTTTTTCTGAGGATTAAAAGAAAACAGTATCATATAAAAAATGAGAAATGAAAATTTCTATGCTTTTTTTACCTTTCATTTGTAACTGAAGTTACTGCAGTTTTGTCCTTGACACATAATAACTGGATGTCGTCTCTGTGTTTTCGATTGAGGGGGATTCCATGAGTTGAACGAATGTTCAAATTCAAAGAAAAATTATATATTGTAGTTATATACATGATTTTGATTACGTCACTTCCTACCTATGGAGTTTTTCGATAAGATGATGCCTAAATAGTATTCTGAATATTCCAAATATTGTTAAAGAATGATAGTTCATGTATTTGATTCAAAGTTAACGAAATAATGAACTATTATTCTACCAATAAAATGGTAATTTCATAAACTACACTTTAGGATATGGGATCTGCTCTTTACAAACTTTATTTTCAAAAAATATATCACGAGATGTTTCGATATCACAGAAGCTTTTTCGCAGTGTCGCAGTATTGTAACTTTTTTTTCAAATATATGTCACTATAGTGTTCTAGGCTCCTGGAAACTTTCCTGGTTTCTTTTAAGAATGTGATAACAGCTAGTTACGGGAGAGATATTTAAAATGATTCATCGTGAACAAATCATCACAATGATGGTTCGATAAAATCTGACAATAATAATAGTGAAATCTAAATTTATCGAAACCATATTGGAAGATCGATGACTGAAATCCATTCGTAGCATATCAAGTGATCGTAGGATGGATGGTATCTCGAGACTCTACCATGGGCTTATGCCTCTTCAGGGACGGGGTTAGTTCACAATGGTTATTTTGTGTTCGTCCCACGAATATTTCTATCATGAACATTTTCCGTATCCATGATGATAATTGACCAATTTCCATAAATGAAATTTTTATTTTAGACACGTTTCGCTAAAACCGTAGTTCTATCGGTAGTTACTACTATTACCGCTACTGATCATACTGGTTTCATGATATAGCGGAATTTGACTACCTAGGTCGACTGCAAGATGTAAAGGAAGGTGTTTCGACATGACTGTGTTTTCAATTTAGACCGCGTGGTCAACTACTTCTAGGGGCTCAAGGACAGGGGGTCCTGGCAAGGAACTCTGACGATGTTATGAATTTTACATATTCGGATTCCCATTATCTTCCGGTATGATTCTGATTTGATTCAAAATCTTTAAAACAACAACAAAAATTATAATGAATAGCTGAAATATCAGTTCAATTGGGCAATAAAACGGAAATGAAAATACAATGAAACGAACCAATTTAAAAATGTAAATGCCAACAGAGCAATTAAGAAGAATAAAAGATGAAAATAAGCAGAAATTGACAATTTAAAAAAAATCAATGAAGAGTCAGAACCAAGTTACCCCACGATGTTCCGATTGTTAGTATCCACAATCGTGTTCAGGTGATAACTATTTATAGGTGAGTCCAGTGCTTTCACCTATCCTCTATTCAATCTCCTAGAAAATCAGAGAACAGCTTGAATCTGCGATGGAGAACGAAGAGTTCAGAACGGCCAGCGAAGAGAAAATACCATCATGATTCTACCTACAGACAAGAGAAACAATACTGTTGTGATGAAACTCTTTTCTACGAACAAAGATGTTCTTCAGAAGGAGTAATACACGAAGAGTGGACGGGAATCTACAGTATTATTTGAAAGAAAGTTGTATCAGACTTCGGAAAAACACTAAGTCTATTTTTAGAAAAAGAAAAGGACATCGCTAACACCGTATCTCAGTAAGCCTTTCATTTACAAGGACTATCCAAAATCCACAAGTATTTTCTCAGACTGATCATCAGTTACTCGAAATTAGTCCAGATTTTTACTACCACTATTAGGAAAAACGTTCGTTTAGAATTCAAAGCGTTTTGTCAAAATACTAGAGGTAATCGAAGTCACAGAGCAAGATCCTTCAATGAGTTTCGACGTGGTAAGCCTTCACATCCCAACGTTCCTGTCGAAGAAGCACTTCAAAAGATACAGAGAAACTTATTCAAAGTCGAGGTCCTGAAAGATAGAACGGAGTTACCTATAGAAGTAATCATAGAATTACTTGGATGCTGTATACGGAACTTTCATTTCCTAGTGAAGGACTCATTCTTCACGTAATGGGATCGATATTTTCATCAATTATAGCCAACATATATTCGGAGTGGTTTGAAACTTTGGTCATTGGAAGAGCCCAGAAAAAGCCCGAAGTCTGGTTGAGATACGTTGAGGACACCTTCATTGTATGGAAACATGGAAATACTAAACTATACACCTTCCAGAAGCACATCAACGGCGTGAACCTTTCATCACTTTCACAATGGAAGTCCACAGGGAATTGCTATTCATGTATCTATGAAGAGCACCGACATTAAGTGGAAAACATTTGTGTGCCAAAAAACCACTCACACATGATAGTATCTGATTTATGAATTCAACCACCATCAAACTATCAGAAGAGATATTATCAAGACTCGTGCTTTCGGTCTCTGTAATACGAAGAAAGGTATTGAGAAGAAACTAGGCATCACTTGAAACTGATGATGGAAAAGACTTCGACTAAAAGACACAAGAGCTTAGCAAGGAAGAGAAGCCGTCACAATCAGTGCTTTCCTTTCCTACGTCAGAAGATTTTCAGAAAGGATAAGGAAAATTGGGTTCAAGTACAACACCGCATCCCATTAGAACCTGCTTCAGATCCGAAAACACCATCCGTAGCTGTCTCACTGAAACCAGGCCATCTAACGAGCACTGCGAAGCGAGGCGAAGCTGTAAAGGTATTGCTATGTCACAGGAGACTGCGTTCTTTGGCCTATGAATGGTGTTGTATCCGCAGAAGTTGAAAAGGTTCAAGTAAGGGTGTCTGTAATACCAAAAATGTGGATATTATAGAATTGTTGTTTTGATTTAGTGTGATAACGTTCACGAAATACGCCTTAGACGTTCACGATACCGAAGATTCGATGCCCATTCTTCTGACCTACAAGGTTTTTAGCCATTCAGTTCTGACGACAGTTCTGTGAAAGCATATGCGATTTTGTTGCCAGTAACTGCGGGTGAAAAGGTGTGGCTTTCCGCAATGTGGACACTTTGTTGAGTCGGATATGGATAGAGCAGTATTGATGTCCCGCATTCATGAACATAAGTATAATTAGTATAATTTCAGCCTGTTTTACAAAATGTGTCCTTAGTTATGGAAAAAATAAGGGAAAATTATTCGTTTCTTCCTAAAAAGGCAATAAAACATTTTTTTCTGTCAATGTTGATTGATATTCTTTAAGATTGACTTAGGCTTCAATTTATATGGGGTGTCAATGTTATACTATCTATGGGGTAACGAGAGAAAATTAAAAAAATGTTTTTGATAAAGTAAAAATCAGAACATTACGTACATCATTGCTAAGTATTACTATATAGTATTCCTGTCTCAAGAAATTATTAGCGATTTGAAAAAATCAGATATACGAAAACAGAAATTATGAAGATATGTCAATGGTTGCCCTACTACTTTAATAGCCTGAGAACTACTTTGGTACTGTTCTATGAATCATATATAGTCCAACTAATAACTTGAACAAGTCTAAAAATGTAGCAGAAGAAGAGTTTTTGATTTTTCGAACCTGAAAGAATGAAATTCGTAGCGAATGAAAAAATATTTGAATTTGCCAATTACTTTCTTGTAAATTTTTACCACTGAAATTGATCAAGAAATTAATATAATGATGAGAATATGAAAACCGCATTGGAAAGGCAACCATTATTGTCCATCATTTTCCACAATTTCCATAGTTCAACAATTACATTCGAAATAATACAAATACAAAAATTCGGTTTAATTTCTGCTGATCCATCATCGTAAGTGATTATTTCTATATTCAATTAAAAAAGAAGAATTTGAAGATATTGCATTGGAATTCTGCTATTCGTCAGTCGATTTAGAGAATAGGCTGTTCGATATTGTTCGAATTAAGAGTTATTGGGATTGAGCAAAAATTCAGAACTATTTCTGACAATGATGTAGAAACTGAAGGATAACAAACAACTTTGTCGATTCTAAGGTTACTCGACGGGTTTTTGATTCCTTTCAGAACTGAACAATTCCGACTATAGAAAAATCAACGATTTCATCTTGATTAGTGTACTTTTTCCAATTCATTTTTATATTTAAAATTTTGAAGCGAATTAAATAAGCTCCACTTCCCATTTCTATCGTTGAATGCTCACAAAACATATGTTTCCAACATAATTGAACAATTAAGAATCAAAACATGCTCTCAACTATAAGTTGGTACATGGAAGTGTCACCGTTGTGATTTTTTATTGCATTCTTTATTCTGGAAGTGTACAATCACATAGTCAAAACAAAATGGTATGCATAATTAGTTTGCGACTATTCAATAATTTTTAGATGCGTAGTTCATGACTCAGATGTGACTATTCAGTGAGTTGAAATCAAATTGAGAACTAATAGCGAACTATCACACCTTAAACAAGAAAATAGGATGATGTTCAAATAGTTTGAGAATACAAGGTGACCAAAACAAAACGAAACAAGTAACTTAGTCGATTTTTCAAGGACTAATTGAAAGAACCACAGGAAAATTCTTAATGCGCTCAAAGAGCTGTGGCTGTGCGAAAGTTGTGATTCATATTGGATTTGAAAATCTGGAGAATGAATCCATTTGGAAAGAAGTTCTCAGGAAGTTTAATAAACATTAACGCCGTTCTTCAAATGGAAGAGTTCTTTGAGGTGTACTGAGTTGAACCTCAAAACGATGATCAGCCACAGTCTGTCGGGTATTTTTGATTTATACCGCTCTTGGTAAAATCAAATTTGCCAAGTCACTTGAACACTTCCCGTGAAAGTATTTACAGAAGAAAGACAAATTTCCAACTTTTCTTCGATGTTCCAGACTGTCAAGTGATGTTCGGGGTTTCAGATATCACGTTCACCAGCGAGTTTCAGTTTTAAGATGAAACAAATTTGATGTATTTTCATTTTGAGAACGGTGTAGTAAACAACTTGTGACGATTCAACATAGCCATGATTCGAAGTCGTAATAACCAATATAAAAGATTTTTATTTGAAACTGGTTAACAATGTTTCTCGGTGAATTTTATACGTTGGAATATTTATAACACTGCAAATTCCTCGGTAGTCCTCTCAAAAAATAGTGACATAAGTTCCTGATGTCAGGGTTGCCTTATGCCGACGATGTGACGGTTTTCTTTTCGAATCGTAACGACAAAAAATTTTGAACTAAATTATGAAAATGTATTGCGCTGCGTCTAATGCAAAGTGAATTTTATAAATCATATATAATATACCTCTTGGTAAGTGTGAAAAAAACGTACAAATATTTCAGGTTAAACAAGAGGATAAAGAATAAAATTTTGGGAATGAGAGAATGTGCAAACTCCAAGGACATGATCAGAATAAATTGGAACATGATTATACAAAATATTCACAAAATTTTACAGGTCAATTACCCACGTAATTTAGTTTTAATGAAGAAAATTCAATTTGTAAATATATATGTACTCTCTGAAGCATGGTACATGGCACAAGTATTACCAGTGTCCAAACAACAGAGCCAGAGAATCAAATCAACTTCAGGAAAGTACATTTGGAGTGGGCAGCTATATAATAATAATGATAATTTATTAAATCCTTCATTATCACAAGTTGATATAGGATACGTCGGCCATTATAAATACAAAAAAATCTTCATAAAACGTGAGATACATAAAACAATTACATGAAAGTGTCACACGAATGCAAGGAAAAAATTAAGAAAAAATAAAGTTTATTAAATATTTATACAATACACTTTCATTGTAAAAAATACCGTTGATTAGGATTTTTTTCAGGGTTTGTTTGGAATTAATTCTATATTTTCCCTTTTTAAGTAATCGAGAAGATTATTAAAAAGCTTTGCTCCCACGTAAGATGGACTGTTCTCATATAAATTAGTTGAATTTTTTCCAACCTAATGAAGTTACGATTTCTTGTTGAATATGTATGAGAATCTGAGTTGCGGAGATGATTGTGTAAATGTTTAGGGTGAAAGGATAGCAACTCCACTTATCAATTGAACAAGGAGGTTTGAACTTAACAAATTTTGAACTGAAAGCAAAATCGCCGTTTGTTAAAACTTTGAAAAATTCGTGGGCAAGTCAAAATTTGTTATAAGTCGTTCTTAAACGGTATGTTCCAAAATGACACAAATATTCAAGAAGCTGACTGGGTATGGCACAAAAATATTATAATGACCGTGAAAATTATTCATCAAAATTATTTCAAAAAAGTTATAATTCAACTCTTAATAGTAAGAGAATTGACAAATATAAATTGGAGTACGGTATGGAAAGTCATTGTCAACCGTAATATTTTGTAAAAATGGAGATCCGTTGCATACAAAGCAATAAACGAAATATATGCCGTGGGTTAAAATCTGTGAAACATGAAATCAGTGACTCCAATTTATGTTTGAAATGCAATGAGACAACATTCCACATCGGTTACGAGATTGCGGGATTACGAAAGATACATGGAAATGGTGTAAGGGAAAAATAATGAGAGAAATTTACCCAGTGTAACAGTAGTGGTGATCCAAGAGAAATTTTCCAAACAGTACTCAAAAATTAAAATGACGCAAATGTTTGGAAATGGATTTATCGTGGTTTATTGTATAACAACCTGGAGCATCACAAAGATTCAACAGAATTTGCAAACACACTCAGAAAAAGTAGGTGGTTCATGATAGAGTATAATTGTTCAAATAGATTTTCAAAAGCAATTTTTTTTTCAGATATAGGACATTGTTTATACTATGTAGTTATTATATAGATAAATGAAGAGTTAAATGTTTTCACAAAAAATACGTTCATACTTCCATTATCTAATATGACTCTATTGTGATTCGAAATATACGACGGACAACAAACAAATGAAATTTTAATGAACAGCCAAAATATCATTTATATCAAGCTGAAATAAAAGTTCAATGAAACAAATAAAACAAGATACATAATAGAAATGACAACAGGTTAGAAAGAAATAAAAAAGAATAAAAATGAAAATAAACAAAAATTGAAAGGAAATAAACAACTGAAAAAATATTACATTCATCACTCGAAGACGATTGTAAGTATTAACAATCGAAACATCATGGGGTCACTTGGTTTGAAATCTTTTTTGAATACGAGGAACTTTGGGAAGATTTTGAAGGAACTAGATATGAAGGTGGTTTCTAAAACAAGTCATACAATACAGAGCCTTTTGGGAAGTCCAAAAGACACTTAAAATATGAAAGATCTGAAAAATCAGCAGTCGCCCATCATATTTTGCAACAAAACCACTCCATAGACTTCAGTTCATTAAGATTAGTTAGATAAGTTAACAAAAACATGCATCTAGATGCCTATGAGAGTGTAGAAATAAGTAAACATAATAATATTATGAACAATGTTGGTGGACCAATACCTAATAGTATACTATATAGCTCGTTGAAATATTTTATTTATTAGAGTTACCTGACTGTTACATAAGGACCCATTGGAAAATTAATTTAAGAGTAGTAGAAAAGGTAACTTGTGAAATTTTCCAAATGTGTATAATTTTCCAAATATGTGGTCCAACAAAATACAAACCTCAATTATATAGTTTATAATATACAGATTTGTCCCAAATCAATTTTTCATGGCAATTGTCTCTCCTGTGCATAAAAGAGGAGACAAAAACCTGTACGAAAATTACAGGCCAATTAGTCTACTCTCAAGTATTTCCAAGGTTTTTGAGTTGAATATCAAAAATACGTTTTTGTCTTTTTTCGCAAATAATAAACTTCTTTCCCCAAATCAACACGGATTTACTAAAAGTAAAAGCACAGAGATAGCACTTTACCAATTTAACGACCATATAGTAAATGCACCCGATGGCAAATTAATTATTTGCGATTTGTTCATAGACTTTTCTAAAGCCTTTGACTATGTGAACCACGATCTGCTACTACGGAAATTGCAAAGATATGGTGTAAGGGGTGTTGCCTTGAATTTGATGAGGCCTTATTTAGAGTTCAGAGCGTCAAGATTGGTGATAAACTTAGCAATTTGGCTAATATCAAACATGGATTACCTCAGGGAGCAATTCTTGGGCCTTCACTATTCCTGATAGAAGCAAATGATTTGATGAGTTATTTTCATGATATGACGACAGTTCAAGTAATAACATAAGCGAACGACACAAACTTTATCATCAAAGCACAAGATGCATCAAATATAGTAGATCGTACCCAAATTATGTATAAAAAGGTGCAAACATGGGCAAAAATTATTCACCTTGAACTCAACGTATCTAAAACCACGCTGATGAAATTCACAATCAGCAATGAGATCGACAAATTGAATCATATGCAACCACCAAAATGCTAGGTCTAACTCTCGATTAATAACTTACTTGGACTCCTCACATAGATACTCTCTGTAATAAACTAATAAAAAACTGTTATGCTCTCAGGTTTCGGCTAATTTTTGAAGTGAAAAAGTCTTATTAAGTTTGTACTATGCGACTATAAACTGTCATTTAAGATACGGAGTCTTGAATTGGGCTACAAGCTCTTCTGCTATAAGAGTGTTTAATTTCCAAAAAAGAGCCGTCAGAATTTTACCTGGAATAGGGTGGAGAGACTCATATAGAAACGTTTTCAAAAACCATAGAATACTTACAGTTGCCGGTTTGTATATCTATAAGTTATGTAGTTATGTTTACATGAATAAACGTATATTTTCAACCCAGCAACATAGTTATATTACCCGTTATAGAGATTTTCTGATGCCCAACACTCACAGAACGACTTTATTCCAATAG
>WOGN01008766.1:478-10868 GCA_015342105.1 Leptinotarsa texana
AGTACTACTTTCATAATCACATTTTCAATTAAAAAACAAAACAATCAATTTCAAATGATTTAACTGTTGACAATTTTATATTTTCGTGCCTTCTATGAAATTTTCCTCCAATCGAACACATTTTTCTATACGCCTTCTATTATTTCCTCCAACTCTTCTCAGGTCTCTAGGTGTGATTTCTCTACACGCTTGTATGATTCATGCACGGAAATCTTCCTTATTTGTTGGCCATAGTGTGCAAATTTCGAGTAAGGGTATAAAATTGAGCAACTTTTTTAAAAAATGTGTTAATGAAATGATACAATTAATTTTATATTTAAATAAACTAGATAATGCGTTATAATAATGTATCCAATACATTTTTTCTATTATTAGTGTATTTTTTCTGAAAAGGTAGGATAAACGCGAAGGATAAAATTTTAAGAAAGATTTTTAAAAAGATTTTCATTTTGTTACGCCAAAGAAGTATAACGTCGTTCGTGTGTTCGTGTGTACATAAGTACACACACTTTTTTTTTGGATAAAGTCTACCAGACCTGTTGAATGATTTTTTTTTTTATCAAATAATTTGATTAATAATGAAAATTATATTTTATCTTTGATGATTTGATTCACATATATTAATGTTTTTATTATTTCCAAACAACATCATAGTGAGTTCTGATAAATGCTTGCCGGAAAACAACTACTTCCATGGTTTATACCACGCTGGACATTGATTTATATCCGACAAACATTCATGCAAGATTCCTCGCATAGGTTAGTTCTGCAGATGTTTTTCGTTCATCCAGCAGCAGGATCATTCAAAAATCCATCTAGTAGATCACCTACATACTGGTATTAGCCAGGAAAGTAGTTCTTTTCCGTCAAGCCTTAACCAGGATAAACTGTTGCTAATATCATATCTATCTATATCTAATAAGAATTATTTCAACAAGTTGAATATATGTCGTTTCAAAGCTATCTTGATTCAAATAATGGATTGAAATAAGAACTACTATTTGAAAAAGCCAATATCTAAAAAACTATTTAGGTTAGGTATTGAGAATCCCAAAAGGAAGTAGAAGATGATTGTTCAGACCAAAAAATACAGGGTGTTCTATTTGAAACAAAGTTATCTGTGTTCGTAATTATAAAAAGTGACAAATGATTTTCGAACATTCTGTATATTCTGTATAGTATTGAGAAACCATTTTTATCAGAATCTATAGCTTAAAACCTCATTTATGCTTGGTCAGAAGTTGAAAGGATGATTTCTATACATATAGTTTCCAATTGTACTAGCAAAACGCGAGAACGGTTATAGTATGGTACAGAGTACCTATTACAAAATTATGTTATTTTTTCCTGACACATTCAAAATGGTAACGAAATACAGAGTGTTCCATTTGAAAAAACACAACTTTATAAAAAACATAAAATAATTTCCTTTTGCCCCCTTGTTCAATTTACATACAATGGAATGGAAAAATTCCAGAAAAAATAAATGAATGGTTTACAGGGACCGTGTCGTATGGGGTGCTCCACCCTGTATATGGCCGAAATGTCAGAGAAATCTCAGGTATATTTTCAAATAATTCATTTAGCATTATTCCTGATTTTTCTTCACTCACCAATATTTTCATCATTAAGTTTGGGAAATAGTTTTTTGAGAAATTCTTTTTCTTTGGAACTGCTAACACTGGCAAAAACGACTGCTTCCATGCTAAGCGAAATGAAAATTGCTGCGAGTCCGACTTCTTCCGCTGCCGAGTGTATCAATATCGATTCTCCCTTCTTCATGTCTCCTCTTATCAACAAAGCATAGTAACTCTGAAAAAATTATTCGAATTCAATAATGTACGAAGTCGTCAGGTGGCGATAGGTACTTTTATTTAAATCGAGGTTTTCCCAAAAATGTGAAGATCTTGAAACATGAGACTGCATTTAATTTGACGTTTTTTTTTCGCATTCGATTTTTTATATCGCATAAGTGTTAAATGATTATTTATTATACCGTGGATTACTAATAATAGTTCTTCGTGTTATTGGAGAGTATGGAATTAGTAAAAACAGTCAAAACATTTAAATCTAAGATATCTATTGCTTCACGTTAAAGAGCTCTGTCAATTCCCCAAAATTTCAAGATTTTGATTGAAAAAGTTTTCAAAAAAAGAATGAGAACTCATCTTGATAAATAATCAAATACAAGTATATATTAGATCGATGAATTGTGCTGTTCTCCGGAAAATTGTATATATTTTGGTAGGAAAATGTAAGTAGATATACATAGATATATGTAAAATACGCCCAATAAAAAAAATAAATGAGAAAAATAAAAAATGTGTTTTTCTTTTCTTATTTTTCTCTATTAACTTCACTCCTTTCACTATTATATTACTTTACGCTCGATAATAATAACAGATATACAGCCCACCTGATATTTTGGAGTTTTTCCAATGTATTATTGTTGTTCAAAACTGGTGACTAATCGTCACCAGTTTTGAGCGATGCGACGTTTTTTTTGGTCGAAATTCAGCAATTCTGAAACAAACTTTACTGACATATGCTTCATGCCCAATACTTCCAAAAAAATTGCATGGCAATTGACGATTCTCCATAAGAATTTTCTTCTCTTTCTCAACATTTTCATTTGTTGTTGATGTCTTCTTATTAGTAAGTTGGCTATGCTTGAAGACTGGCAGTAAACAAATCAAGTTCAAGCCAGTCTCAAATATACCTACACAGGTTGAATGGACTGACGCCTATCAGAAAACAACTACTCCCCTGGCTAATACTACGAAGGGCGTCAGATTATATACGACAGGCGTCAGTACAGGAATCTTCACAGAAAATTTCCTGCATATGCAATTAGCAATATAACTGAGAGTCGACCTTCAATTTTGGAACGGGCACACTTGCAGACCGGTTTCGAGCTCGTTAGCCACTCATCAGTGCAAGATAGTGACTATCATCGACCTGATGTCAATGATATTCCATAATTGAAAATTGGAATTCTTTCAGAGTATTTAATTCCTTTTCCTAAGTTGGAGCGAACAACAAAATGTCACTCCATCTAGTGGACGAGGTACTAACCAACTGTGCCCGATTCCTCTGAAAAATGCAGTTGGTTAGTACCTCGTCCACTAGATGAAGTGACATATTGTTGTTAGCTCCAACTTAGGAAGAGGAATGAAATACTCCATTCGATTTTCAATTATGGAATATGATTGACTTTAGGTCGATGATGGCCACTATCTTGCACTGATGAGTGGCTAATGAACATGGAATCGGTCTGCAAGTGTGCCCGTTCCAAAATTGAAGGACGACTCTTTCAGTTGTATTGCCAATTGCATATGCAGGAAATTTTCTGTGAAGATTCCTGCACTGATGCCTGTCGAATATAACCCGACGCCGTTCGTGATATTAGCCAGGGTAGTAGTTGTTTTCTGATAGGCGTCAGTCTATTCGACCTACTTTGTAGGTATATTCGAAACTGACTTGAATCTTTAAGTTAATTTCTTTAGATTTGTTGTTGATGTGCTGGGACATCCAGCACATTGTGAACATGAAAATAATCTTACCGTTGCATATGCCAAAGGTACAGTAGCAGCCTCCTGCAAGCTCCATGATTTTGGTATCGTCCATGTGAAAACTGAATTGAATTCAAACAGCGGAGAAACTTCCTCAGACGCAACTAGTCCCATTACTCTCTCACCGGAAGATCTCACTCCAGAGTATCCTGAACAGATATTCGAATCTAAACCTAAATAGGATATTTTGACTTCTTCCTGGGTCCGCGATCTGCAATTAATCGTAAAATATATGTTTTCAGGTTTCAGTGCAGAAAACAATGTAAAAAAAGTAAATGGAAAGGTGGGCAGTGCCTGAACACTGTAATCTTTGCTTGTAACATCCCATATGCAATAATGTTTTCTCTGAGCTAGCAAATGAAAACAGAATTTTGACCAGAACAGAGGTGAGTGAAGTAAAACTCATCGAATTTCAGGATTGTACAGGAAGATCTGAGACTTGTACCATTTTTTTCTCAGAAGGTACTGTTCAATGATGTATCTCCACATAGACAGATCGAACAGCGAAAGTTGCAAAAAAATTTTGGAATGTCAAGCTTTGGATTACAATAAAAGGCCCTTGAACTTGACAACACTAATGCCTTGTGATATTAAAGTTTTTCATCAACTTTGAATTACGCTCATTCCCTTCAAAGAACTAACTGAACAACCATTTATTGAAAATTCCAAAGTGAGAAATGTATGTCTCCGTTAATTTTATCTCATTAGAAGACGTCGGAAAGTATTCCATAAAATGAAAATGATAGTTTCAGTAAGGTTATCAATCCCAAATCAGGGTCGAATGCAATACAAACATTATGATGAGATTTTCTGTCGCAAAAGATCCACAAGTCCAAGTAAGTGGTGGTGGCACCATCTATATATTCGTTATAAATATCATATATGAACTCCAATCCCGTGAAAGATGTCTTAATAAAAAAAGTTGTTTCTACTAAGAACAACCCGGCCTAGTACCTATCATGAAACCGGCCTAGTATCTTATGTTTAGTAGGTAACGTTGCTGAGAAATCAATTGTATAATTATTGGACAATAAGAACAAAATTTTTGCCTCTGCTAATATTTCAAGATGAATTCAAATGAATCACGGAAAGATAGCAAAGACGTAGTTTTGTGTTTTTAATGTTCAATTCCCTACATTTTTTCAAAACTATGATGAAGGCATCATAAATGTATCACTTTAAGGTTATGGTATCACCCTTCAGCTGAGTTCCTATTCGAAAAGAGAGGGATTTCTTCAATCCCCATTTCAACCCTCCATTGCTTTCACTTCCTCTGTATGAAGAACATATTTGAAATAAATGATATTTGTGATTCCCTAAATAAAATATGAAACTCACTTCTGAATGTAAAATTTTAGAATGGGATTCATTTGGTTCAGTTAAAATAGTAGGATTTCAATTCACCCCAATAGGAATTGTTGATAGAAGTTAGTATGAAGTAATCCGCTTACCTAGTTATGAGCGAAGGCAATGGTGACAGTTCACCAACGGTTTCTATCGATGTAGATTCTCCTTTTGTTTTGTTTTCCAAAGGTGAATTAATGTAAGTTCCCCATCCATTATTCTTGAGTATATTGATCGCTACATTCTTTTCCAATTGTCTTTGATACATTTCATCATCAACAGAAAACACTTTAGAATTCGAATCTGTTACTATACATCTGAATGACAGTCGATCAGACTCCGTAGATAAGACTCTCATAAGGTCCACAACTCCATTAATATCTCCTTCTTGACTGACTAAATATACCACTTTAACAGAATTAGTTTGTAATAAAACTTCTAGTCTCTGCAACCAGCTGAACTCGTTCTTTTCTATCTTGAGAACTTCATAATCTCTACAGAGTATGGTTTTTGGGGTGAGTAGAGTGATATTTTTACTACCACAGCCCGCTTGGAATATAACTTGCATTCCAGAAAGCTTCAAACCAGTTCCAATTTGAAGAATGAATCCCCCGGGTTTCAGTTGGTCGTTGGAATGAGAAGAAGTATTTGGTCCAATAACAAAAACATCAAACTCAGTTCTGCAGGCACCATCGGTACCTTCAACATACTCATATTGTGTCAATGCTTGGTTGTCCAAAACTGTTTTGATGACTGTATTCAATTCTTCACTAACTGTACTCCATATTTTGAGATGTTTGATGTATCCGGAGGTATTCTGTAGAATTATTTGAAGAGCTATTGTCAGAGAGGTCTCCATATCGAAACTGTTATTTGAAGGAGACTCATAAGGAACAAACTCTCCAGTTTCCAGATGAAGATTTCGAATTTCATTCTGTGGGTGGATTGGTGAATTTTGTGGACGAACAATTTCGATACCACCCGCTCTTATTACATTGCAATATGGATCATAGCTCGAAGCGACATCTGAAACAGTAATGAGTTGAATTCAAAATCAGCATGTTTCTTTGTCACTAAGGCATTGTGTTCCATGACTTGGTGATATGAATTGAAAACAAAATACTTTTAGAAGAGATTAGTTTTTTGGGAAAAATAAACTTTTATGGCTTCCTACTTTTCCATCACTGAACGAATAACATGGTCTGGAAAGTTCCGGTTCTAACAAAAAAAACGCATTTGTTTTGTTCAAAATTGGCTTTATTTATCAACGTAATCTCCATCAAGAGAGACAGAATCATATCAGCGTCGCTTGAACATTTCAATACCACTTTTGTGGAACGATTTATCTTTTGCCCCAAAATAGACCTCAGTTTCAGCAATAACCTATTCATTCGAAGGAAAGTGAGAATTTTTTTGAGGTCTGTGAATGGAAAAAAGTCGCTAGACCTAAAGAAAATGGTGGATGTGGAAGCAATTCGAAGCCCGATTTATGCAATTTTTCCATTGTTTTGATTGACTTGTGACATGGTGCGTTCTTATGAAACAAGATCCTTTCTTCGTCATATGCGCCATGTGCCTTCCTGCAATTATAAAACCATTCACATTTTTCTAGTGAACCTATCATTTCTTACTGGGTCACTTCCGAAGTCTCTTAAAATTGGAAGGGTAATTCTCATTCATAAGAAAATGGACAGAAATGAATAAGAAAATCATAGACCAGTCACCATCATATCGGCTTTTTCAAAATTTTTTGAACACGCATATCTTGATAGACTCTTGAATTTCTCAAAAACGTTCAAACTCTTGACAGATCATCAACACGGTTTTAATAGATCTACCAATACTTTCTTCCAGTAACTTCTTTTTTCGATACACTGTTTGAATATTTGGTGGCAGGCGAGTGTCCTGTAGGAATTTTTTGTGATCTCAGCAAGGCATTCGACTGCATCAATCATAATGCTTTGTTGTCAAAGTTACACTCATACGGCATTCGTGACGTAGCACATTCCTGGATTTCATCATTTTTGAAAATGGGCAACAATATGTTACAATTAGTAACCACAGTACGAGTATTTATGATAAATGTAATTCAAGTTTGTTGAATATTTCAATGGGTGATCCGCCAGGATCGGTATTAGGGCCTACATTATTCCTTTTATATACAAATGATTTGAAATCACATATTAGGGACACTACTTCAACAATGTATGCCAACCATACGTCTTTAATAGTATCTGACATGGATGAAAACTCACCTTTAGACAAATGTAAATCTACTTTGCAATCTATTATGAACTGGTGTGGAGCTAATTCTCTTTATCTCAATGATAACAAATTACAATTGGTTAGATTTCACAATCGACAAAAACATTGCGTGCCTATTCAATTTCAAATTAAGGACATGTCTATTCTGGGAAAAGAAGAGATAACTTTTTTCAGAACTACCATTAATGCATCTCTGATATGAAAACAACACTGTTCGAATTCAACGAGTATAATTAACTCATTAGGTCATTTCTTTAGAAACCTAACAGATATCTTGACAGATCAGCAACTTTTGGCACTATAGACTGAGACATGGCGTATGTATGTGGGGTAACTCGACTTCGATATCAAATGTATTCGTTGCGCAGAAATATGTTTTGAGAATAATGGCCAAAGCCTCAAAAAGGACCTCTTGCAGAAGTTTATTTAGATGATTTAACATTGTAACTCTGGTTAGCGTGTATATGTTCGAATTGTCAATTGAAAACAAACATAAATTTATCACCAATGAAATCATACACAGTAGGAATACTCGTCAAAAATGTAACTTCCACATACAGTATTGTAAATATAAGGTTACTTCTAATTCACCTTATGTGGTGGGCCCAAATATCTTTACTAAGTTGCCAAAAGACATTAAGGAGCTCAATAAAATTAAGGAATTCACCCGAAATCTGAAAAAGTATTTAATTGATAGTTGTTTTTATAATCTAGTCGAATTTTTTATATCATAAAATAGTTTTCTTTTGTATTGTATTTTATATTATGTGTTAATATCAGAGTGTTTTTATATTGATACGAACACTGCGTTTTCATATATTCTTCATTGCTGGACAAATCCTATACATACTTATATGTCAAACGGATAATCAATAAATGAATAAATAAATAAATAAATACACCACGCACATCCCACCGAGGTCATAACTTTTCCAGCCAATCGTTGAGCTTTCGAGCCCTTTGGACGAGTTTCACCAGTTGCTTTCCACTCAGATGACTATCGTTTTGATTCCAGAGTGAAGTGATCCATGTTCTATCTTTTGTCCCATCACTAGTGGACAGCCAATTTACGACTGTAATGCCACAGGCAGTTCTTTGTTAATTTTTGGTCCCTAAATGCGAAAATGGTAGTAAAAAATTTCCTAACACGTAATATTTTTGAGTTATGATTTTTTTCACAGAAACTTAATGAACACGACATTCCAAATTTGCTTTTCTTCTGAATTGAGGAAGTTGTTCAAAATATGACAACACAGGGGCTCTGCCCAGTATTCGAATCGGCTTAGGCTGTATATGAGACTTGTAACGCTGCTTCTCGAAGTTTCCAGAAAATACCAGAAATACAGAATCGCTAAAAAAGTAGCAGGTTGACAATTGGATCATCAATATTGGTTCAACGCGAGTAGTGGCTAGTTGGTATTAGAGAAGCGAGGTGAGCAAACGAGCGAATATCAAGAATATTATATTAGTGTTATCTCTGTGAATTAAATGGACTTCTGTAATCGCAGTTTCACATATTTGAACTCGACGTACGCAACAGTACAAAAATGTCCAAATTACAGAAATGTGGCTGCGTTAATCCCGCAGATAGTTTTTGCTATACATGTGGTCAGTTTAATCAAATGACCTGTGCAGCAAATATAAGTTACTGATTGAATGGCAAACGCTCTTCTATGCCTTTGGCAGTTTCAATGATTTGGCGAGAAACAACAAATCATTACAACGACTGTTACTTTTGCATAACTAACGCGTCTGGGTTTTCAAGAAAGAGCAAACACAAAATTGTATATCCGGACATTTCTTCTGCAAGAAGACCGGTTCTTCATGGAGAAGGTTTAACAGGTCCTGTTACAAATATTCAGTTTTCATTACTCATTTTCAATTAATTGCTTTAGTTTTAGGCTTAAATGTTGAGTCTAGGGTCACCAGGGGCTGGGGTACTATCTCCCCTTCTGTGGTCGCTCCTGGTGGATAGTCTGCTTGATGCCTTCGACAGAAGAAAAGTTGATCTACAAGCTTATGCAGATGACCTTGTCATCCTGGCAAAATCCACTTCGGGAAAGGTAGCTTGTAATATCCTCCAAAGCGCGTTGGACGTTGTTCACAGTTGGTGCCTGAGAAAGCAGATGTCTGTCAATCCCAGCAAAACTGCGATAATCCCATTCACCAAGAGAAGGAAATTGGACGATCTAACGCCACTTTCTCTCAATGGTGTGGTCATTCCATTTGGAACGGAGGTGGAATATCTTGGCATTGGCCTTGATAAAAGACGCACCTGGAACGCTCACTTGGAAAAAGTTTTACACAAAGCCAGACTGTCTCTATAAACATGTCGAAGGATTTTTGGTAGAACTTGGGGTTTAGGTTCCATTAGATTTATGTGATGATTGTTAGACAAATGATCACGTATGGTGCAATTACTTGGTGGCCGAATGCTTTACAGAAAACGACCCAAGCGAAGCTCTCTGGCTTACAGAGACATAGAGACATGCTTGTCTAGTTATCAGTGGTGCCATCAGTACCACACCTTCAGCGACCATGGATATCCTTCTAGATCTAACTCCTCTCCACATTTTTCTGGAAATGGAGGCTAGATCGTCTGCATACAGACTTGTGCATAATGCCAATTGCACAAATCAATCCAATGCAGAGTGCAACAAACTGTTGATTGACATTGAAAGTCACAGCATTCTGGAAATGACCTCTGATTTTATGCCTCCAACTGCCTTTTAAAGTACTATTCCCGAGTAGAGTGGACTGGATCCTGTGGGAGGAAGAAATATTAAAATCAGATAGTTGTTGGTTCACAGATGGATCAAAATGGTGCAGGTGTTTTCAGTCGCAGACCTCAGACAGAGATATCTACCTGCATAGGAACTTATGCAACTGTATTTCAAGCGGAAATTTACTCTATTGAATTGTTTGTGGAGAGATTTGATAAATGCAACCTCACAAGTCAATCAAAATATTTTCGGACAGTCAAGCGGCGGTAGCAAACTGCCAGAAAAGACTCTCCTCGATGAGAAGACTAAACAGATTGTCTCTGGTCTGGATTCCTGGTCATTCTGGCCTGGAAGGCAATGAAGCTGCTGACTCTCTTGCAAAGGAGGGTGCTGCAAGCGGCTTCATTGGACCAGAACCTATCATTGGCATCGCTTTGGGCTTTTCCGAATAAACACTTAACACCTAGATGGCAAGAAGAGTTATGG
>WOGN01008767.1:0-11130 GCA_015342105.1 Leptinotarsa texana
AAATAAAATAAAATAATGTTGTTGGGTTTACTGATTACTACATAAGGACACATTGCAAAAATAAATTTAGATAGGCAATATTGTGAAATTGATTTTTCTATAGCAAAATTTGTTTTATGTAAACATATATTGTAAAATAATAGATAAGGCAAAATTGTGAAACTAATTTAGGTTGGTATACCCGTATGGTTGGTACGCCTGGATGGTTAACCATAGCATAAATAGGATTAGCTCGCAACAGTTTTGAGTTTCAATTTTTTTCTTTGAAGATGATCACTTGGTGATCTAAACACATGTCGAGGTGTAAAAATAACGATTTGGTGTTGGGAAAAAACTCCAGTAATATTCAGGTAGCAGTTAGTTAGTAAAGACACGCCAGAAGAAACCATTGTAAGTCGAAACAAGTGTTGAGTTTTTGAAAATTTCTTTATTGAAAATCTCACAATGAAGTGTTTTTTGAATACGTTAGTTATGGATTTTCATCTGCCAAGTATCTGCCAATTTCATATGATTTTTTTGCTTTCCTCATTATCATTATATTCGTGAAGGAGGCAATTTAGGCAAACGAAATTTGGTAATTCAACTTTTTTGCGAATATTTCAAAACCTATCACTGATAGTCTCACAATGAAAAAATATTTCAGTTGTCGCCTCAAATAGTCGACGTTTGTCTAGTTTCCAAGATAGCAGTAGTGATATCAGGTAAAAAACGGTATGTGTGGAACAATAAACATGTTTACACTAGATTCGTCGCGTTTATGAAAAATCTCTACCACAAACAAACTTTTCAGGGCGTGTTACTGCAAATGCCATTCGGATTTGATTCAATGTGGTTGCTAGAACTGTGATATTCGTCGCTCTCATTTCTGCAGTCTGATATGTGGCCCTGAAATGTCTCGTATAAATGCAACTTGCTATGAATTCACATCCCAGTGTAGTGCAATCAACATCAACCTTTCAGGATATACATAGTTGGGGCACAGTAACAGGTTTATGTTTCATGAGAAATGGTTGTGACTTTATTCGAATCGTTCGATACGATATTATCATAAACCGTTCTCCTTGGTGAGTTGTGTGTTTCATACTTGGATGGAGGAAGATAAAAGATTGTGGTTTGTGTTTATAGTGATTTTATTCCATCGGATAACATTTTGAAACCAATTTTATTCCTACTACATGTATTATTCCTCGAATTATATTCAGCTTTCATTTTCTTGGATTCTTTTCATTTTGAGAATGATATGACATTTTCCAAAACAGAAATCTATAAATATATGTAGGTGTAAATAAATAAGTTTGGATTGTGGTACGTACGTGAACACATTGGCTGAAAATTACCGGGCCTTAGAAAGAAAACGCGTTTTACTCGTTCGAAATTGACATTATTCATCAACGTAATCTCCATCAAGAGTCACACAATCATTCCAGCGTCGCTATAACACTTTAATTCCAATCTAGTAGAAGAAAATATCATTTGTTCTTCATTTTAGCAAAATTTTTTACTGGTGAGCATTTTTTCGAGGTCTGCGAACAGCCAGTAGACGCTGTGAGACAAATCTGGCGAATGCATTGAATGTGAGAGCAATTTGAAGTTCAATTCGAGAAGGTTTGCCATTGTTTTGATTAACTCGTAACACGGTGCTTTGTCTTAAAGTAGTTTTTCATTTGCCATATGCGATTTTTTCCTTGCAATTTCACTTTTCAAACGCTCAAATTAAGCTATATTATATTCACTTTTTATGGTATTTTCCTCTCAAGATAGTCGATGAATATTACATCACGCACATCACAAAAAACGAAAGCCATAACCTTTTTAGCAAATTGTTGTGCTTTCGGGCGCTTTTGATGGGATTCAGTAGTTGCTCTCCACTCAGATAATGATCGTTTTGATCCCGAAGCGAAGTTATCAATTCATTTTTTAACCATTGTCACATATTGCAGCAAAAATTTCGATTCGTTATGTGCAAACATGGCCAAACACTGATCATAATCATCAAGACGTTCTTGTCTTTGGTCAACAGTGAGCTTGCGCGGCACCCACTATGAACAGAGCTTTTTCATAGTCAAATGCTCATGCAAAATGAAGCCAACACGTTCTTTTAATAACTATACAAGGTGTACCATGAGTACGTTGAAATATTCAAGAGACGTATTCCTAAGACAATTTTGAGAAAAAAAAGTCTATATGAACTTGTGTCCGAAAATGCTTCGTTTCGGAGATACAGGGTGTTAAAATTGAATTTTTGCACGAAATTCGGTACCCGGGGTTTTTTTGACGTGGGAAATCATAATTTCGTATTAATTTTTATGTAACTTCTAGAGGGCGTTGCGTACGGTGTCATTATTTATTCCAAATTGCCCTTACTTTTTTGACAGTGAACTTTTGGTACTTTTCATGAAAAAACCTAATTGCCTCACTCTTTCCAAGTAAAAAACGTGCACCACGTCAACAACGCTGGAGGTGATCGTTTTCGAGATATTTACAATTTTCTATATCGATGCATATTACTTTATAGCCAAGTTTGATTTCAATAATTTTTGTCAATCTCCGCTTGCAAATTGAGTTAATTAAATCTAACAGGCTATGAAAGTTTGTTTATAAAAATAGAAATTCGCGGTCACATTTTCAACAATCAATTGACAAATTCACAGTCCGGAGATTATAAAGTGATTTTTTGGTACCATGCCCGACTTTACGAGTGCTGAAATGGCTGATATGGTATTTGCATACGGTTTGGCTGACGGAAATTCAAGCGAGGCCAGACGTATCTATCAGCGAAGGTATCCCCAACGCGTGACTACTTGTACAGCGACATTTGCGAATATTTTCCGGCGACTTTCCGAATCTGGGAGCTTTGAAACAAATTCTGCAGTAGGAAAGCCACGGACTACAAGAACTGTAGAATTGGAGGAGGCGGTTCTCAAAGGAATTAGTGAACATCCAGAGACAAAAAAATTAGTCAAACTTTGAATGTGAGTCACATGACAGTTCACAGAATTTTAAAAGTACAGCAATTATATCCTTATCATATTCAGCGTGTCCAGGCATTTACGCTACGTGATTTCCAACCAATTATCGAATTTGCTCAAAGGCTTCAAAGAAAAGTCGAACAACATCCGCAAATTTTATCGAAAATCCTCTTCACAGATGAGGCAAATTTTTCAAGAAACGGTATCATGAACTTCCATAATAACTACATCTGGGCGAAAGATGCCATAACGCAAACTGATTTCCAAGACAGATTATCTTTTAATGTATAGGTAGGCATAATTAGGGATTATTTAATTAGGCCCTATTTTTTACCCTTACGTTTGAATGGAGATGCTTACCTACATTTTTTGGAACGAGCTTCCCCAACTTATGAAAGATGTTCCCATTGGTCTCCGAAATCACTCTTGGTTTATGCACGATGGAGCTCCTGCTCATTTTAGTGCGATAGCAAAAAATTTTTTAGACGTAGCATATCCCCAACGATGGATAGGAAGAGGAGACACTGAGCATTGGCCCCCGAGGTCACCTAACCTCAAACCCGTCGATTTTTTCTTTTGGGGACACCTAAAATCACTAGTTTATGGTAGCTCCATTGAAAACAAGGAAATGTTGAGGGATCCCTTCATAGCTTGTTGCGAAACAATAAGAAACACTCTGGGCATTTTTCAACGGGTGCGAAATTCTTTGATGAGGAGAGCAGAAGCTTGTATTACTGTTGGAGGTCGTCGCTTTGAACAGTTGTTGTAATAGTTGTGTCGTTAAATTTTGATATGTTTATTTTCCTAATAAATAACATAGTACTTTTCCGAATTGTTTTTTACAAACTCCGAAATGTAGCACTTTCTATTTGAATAATTAAACCTGACAAATTTTTTAAATTTGCATTGAATAAGCAGTTCGATAATGCTCAGTCTGTACGGGTATACTGCGTATAAAGTTTGATGAAAATAACTAAAATTGCAAAAAACTTATGACAAAACCCTACCATGTTTTGAAAAATTTCAACAATCTGTATTTCGAAAACGAATCATTCTTCGTTAAACATTTTAAAGGAAAAAGTTCTTCATTTTGACGAGATCCGCCACATACTTAGTTTTTGTAATGTTCTCGCCCTAGCGCCCTAGGAGCTAAGTAATATGCATCGATATAGAAAATTGTAATTATCTTGAAAACTATCACCTATAGCGTTGTTGAGGAGGTACACCTTTTTTACTTGGAAACGGTGTGGTTTTTTCATGAGAAGTATTAAAAGTTTACTGTCAAAAAAGTTAGGGCAATTTGAAATAAATAATGACAGCACACGCAGCGTCCTCTAGATTTTATATGAAAATTAATACGAAATTATGATTTCCCACGTACCGAATTTCGTGCAAATAGCTTACTTTTTGAAAGAGTTATTCTCAAAAAGTGAACAAAAAAGTTCAATTTCAACACCCCGTATCTCCGAAACGAAGCATTTCCGGACACAAGTTCATAAAGACTTTTTTTCTTCAAATTGTCTCAGAAATACGTCACTTGAATATTTTAAAGTACTTATGTTACACCCTGTATGTATATAGTAGGGGGAGGGGAGTGTATGCCCACAGTACATGTGACCCATTGTACGTCCTCCCGAGGACTTGTTCTCCTAGGTCATCGTCCATCATGTCCTTTTCAAGAAGGTGGACAGGTCACTAGAAAACATCTTTTTTATATCGGCAGGTGTAGGCCAAGACTCGCCGAGCGCACACTCTCTTTGGCAACCTTGAGGTACCTCACGGCGGCCTCCGCGAAGGTTTTGGAAGGTGCAGCGACATTACTGTCGTTGCGCGGCTTCTTCAACCTTCCTGGGGTTCCCCTAATGAAGTTGTTCAAGTGAGGGCGCTTTCCTGCAGGGACAGCCGGTTCTTGCCTTTATTCAAAGCGGAGATCTCGGCATCCGCCGAAGGAAGTGCCCTTATTGGAGGTGAAGTAGGGGAGGAGGAGGGTGCACTTATAGTTGCTGCCACTCCTGCCTCTTTCGCTCTCTTTCTCCTTTTGGCCTTGGCGCCGCAAATGCGCCGCCGCCTTTTTATTACATCACGAGGTGATCTGCTATGTCCAGCCTCATTCCGAGCGGTGGATTGGGGTGGACATTTCTGTTAATCCCCAGCCACCGTCATAGATTAAGGTGACCACTTCTGTCCAGCCTCGGGATTGGTTTTTGCTGTGTCTGTTTTGTTCGTTTCATATATGTGTGTTCCCATGAGTAGCAAGGGAAGAGTTTGGTCACCTCTGACAGAGCCCCGCATCACCAGAGGAAGGCTGATTACAATGAGGTTTCGCCCGATTCCCCAAAGGGATCGTTCATAACCACGTTTCACTCTGCTGCCATTCGTCTGTCGGCACGACTCCTTACACCTTAATTTGGGTAGGCTGGTCCACGGTGGCATGTTTGGCATAGGCTTTTGGGGGGTTTTAGTTCCCCTCACCCTACTTATTTCTGCCACTGACCAGGAGTCCGGTGATCTCGTCCGTAAGGCCCCCAGTCCCTGACCGTTCCCCTATCCGCCACTTGGGGACGCGACCGATAGGTAGCCCAACCCACGGGTGTCTCAGATGTAATTCACCCATCCATAAAAATTATTATCATTATTATATTTGGTAGGTTGAATAATTAGTGCAGGAATTTCTTTCAAACGGCGCCAAGATGTGGCAAGTAAACCGGTAAATTCGCGTTTCTTCGTATCAACAAACTTATTAAATACCATCCACGCAATTTTCCGTTTAAGGAATTTCAAGTTGTTCGAATCAACGAAAAGATTTTCTTGCCTCCCTAAACTTCAACGGTAATCTTCGAAACGGTGGGGAAGCTGTTTTTGGTTGCTCTATAAGAAGAGATGGCCGTGACTTTGAAATTATTGGTGTATTGCGAAATATCTGCTCAGGGAGCACGTACAAAAATTAGAAATGGGTGGCAGTAGATTCGTAAACAAATTGTGTGGAGCAGTTTTTTTGGAACTTTGTCTGATTTTGTCAGTTGTGTGTGAACAATTAGGAACCAATGTCCTGCCAACAGGAGGTAAGAAAAATATCACATTTTAGGGGCATAATTTTCGTTTTAATCTCTATATGGTGTTTTTTAATAACTTGTCAATTTTTAGGAAAGTTGCTATCAAAATAATTTTTCCCATTCGTTTCTCGACGAACCTTTCGTTAGCCTAAGTAGCGTCATCAGGAGATAGCTAAGACTAAATCTTACGAATTTGTTAATAATTTCACAATTATCTGGACCAACCATCATTCTACCCAATGAGAGAGTATTTCTCAGTACAACTTCCGGATTATACAGGGTGTTTCCCAACTATGGTACGAAACTTTAGAGGGTGATTCGTTAGGTCATTTTAAGACAAAAATATGTCCGGAGTTGCTTCGTTTCTGAGATACAGGACATGGAAGTTTAAAAATAAAACGACGTTGATAAAATATCATTAATATACTTACACCGATTCATTTGAAATTTGTTACAGCTATTTGAAATAATAAGGCACCTATTTAGCCCTAACTAAATTTAAAAAGAATCACTTCTAAAAATATCCAAATAAGAATCAAAAGTAAATAATAAACAATTTCGATCTCAAAGTACAAGAGCAAGTCTGATAAAATACACAACTGCAATCGATTTGTCAATGATTGTCTGACACGTTCAAAAATACTTGGAGTATTCATTATGGAGTATGCTGGAATATGCATCTGTCGTGTGGAGTCCCCACTATCAGGTTCATATAAATCTAATCAATATAGTTTATTGTATGATTTTCACTAAAGAGGGTTTCAAAAACTGCGACACGTGTTTCGCTATACAATAGGTTCCTGCTCAAGCATAAACTGAGAGCTACTTCTAAATTACAACCATGTTATACTCTAACCTAGTACCTACTCGTCTACCTAAACAATGAATTTACTTGAAAAGGTCAGATATGAATTCATTAACAACATCAATAAATATTTCCAAAGTATACGTGTAAACATACGTAATAATTTTATCTTCAAATGAACAGATTCAATAATGGCGAATTATTCAATTCACTTTGATTGTTCATGAGAGGTTGAAAGATTTTGAATTTTTTTATTTCCATACTCTCCAACAGGTTGAGTTTCAAACGTTTCTTCTGGAAATGGAGGGGTTTGTATTGATGGTTGAACTTGTTTTCCTCTGAGATTAAATAACTGGCATATTTTTTTTATTCTAAAAACTATATTTGTGTTCCTGTATGCGGGTCTGAACGCTCTTCCAGTTTGACCTATGTGGGTTGGCCTAAGTAGGTTAAGGTTCTATAACTTTTATCCTCTTCTCTTCGAATTGGGTAAACTTCTTTCAAAGCTTGACTGTATAACTTTTTTGAAAATAAAGAATGTTCTTTATTGAAATTCGCTTCTGACAAGGGCACATTTATCAGTATGTGGATCACACTGTTGAAAGCTGCTACCTTATACTGATATGGGTGAGTGGACGAATTATGAATGATAATATCTGTATGTGCCGATTTACGATAAATTGAAAAATAATGTCTGTTGTTAACTTTTCTTATTGTCAAGTCTAAAAAAGTTATAGATCGTCCTGTTCCATCTCCATTGTGAATTCTTCTTCACATTCACAATGGAGATGGAATCTGTCGGATATGATCCAACGCCATTCGTGGTATTAGCCAGTGGAGCAGTTGTTTTCTGATAGGCGTCAGTCCATTCAACCTAATGTGTAGGGATATCTGAGATAGACTTCAACATTTAAAGTTCATATTTCTTTAGATTTGTTTACTGGCTGTCTTCAAGCATATCCCACTGACTAATAAGAAAGTTTTTCTTTCTTGTTCGCTTCTTTGTAGTTCGCTCCAACTTCGGACGAGTAATGAAAAACTCTGAAAGAATTTCGATTTTCAATTATGGAATATAATTGACTTTAGATCGATGATGGTCACTATCTTGCACTGACGAGTGGCTAAGAAGCACGAAACCGGCCTGCAAGTGTGCCCGTTCCAAAACTGAAGGTCGACTCTTTCAGTTGTATTGCCCATTGCATATGCAGTCTCAGAAAGGCTTAAACATTTCAAATTCATTTCTTTGGATTTGTTAACTGACAGTTCTGTTTTTATTTTTTTTATATAGAATCACAAATTATATTATGTAAGTACATATTTGTAAATGCCACTGTTACTCCCTATTCTGCAAATTGAATTCATCCTGTAGAATAGCGTATGAAATAAATGACATTGCAATTATCAATTATTGGACTTCTCGAATCATTCACATCTAGTACAGGAGTTTTATAAACGAGAGCCTTCAGATGATCTTATAAATATAAATCTACAGAATTCATATCAAGACTGCGAGCTGGCCAATTTTGTGGTACTGCGCGTTCAATCCAGCGATTAGAATGTGTGATGTCGAGATGCTGACAGGAAAGAACACTCAAATGAGTTGGAGCCCCATCGTCCATAAATTATGCGTTGCCTCTTGCACGTACCGGCACTTATTCTAACAGAATGGGTAATGATTTTGGGAAAAGTCCGTGTACGATGCACCTGTTGATCTTGCTGGTGGAAAAAAAGGGCCATTTAGGTAGGTCACCAATCATTCCTACCCAAAAGTTCAGCTACATAACTATCACTACATAGTATTAAACAAAGTCGCTTTTCGCTCTCTAGTCTCTATGAGTGCTCAGATCTTTAAAACTAAACAAAGGTTTTTGATGCGGTTTCATTTAATAAGTGAGAAATGGTTGAAATCATTGACACTGGTACATGACAACATTTTTTTAGATGCCGTTGAAAATTTTAAATGAGATCTATGAAAAGTGATGCAATCTCTTTTCTTTTCTGTCTCACCTTCTTGGTGTTCTACGAGTTATTGTGATATATAAGAAGGTATATAAACTTCAGTGACACATTTTTTTACTTTCTATCTCTTCTGGATTGTTTTCGAATTACTGTGATATAAAAAAAATATAAACTTTTGTGTTAAGTGGACCTCTTTGAAATGTTTGAGGGGATTTGGGAAAACAACAAAAACAGGTGGTACTTCAAAGTGGATTGGTTTTTATTCTCTTGTTGCTGAGACTGTGAGATGTAACTTTCAAAACCACTAATTATGTCTGCTGCAGTAACAGACGAAACTATTGGTACTTCAGGTTCCATTTAACAACAGTCTACCAGCTCGAATTCAGTTCTCTTCAAAAGTGACAAAGGTCCAAAGAGCCTGTGGTTCACTCTCATTCGTGATGAATACAAGTAGAAAACGGGTAAAAATTCGATATCATAACTTATAATAATGAAAATAAAGAACTATAGCAATATAACACAATGAGTTAACATGGCTGAAAAGTCCCAGACTTAAGAAAGAAAACTATTTTTTTTGTTCAAAATTGGCTTTATCCATCAATGTAACCTCCATCAAGAGCCATACAATCATTCCAGCGCCGCTGTAACATTTCCACTGTAACCACTTTCGTAAAACGATTTAGGCTTCGCCTCAAAATAGGCCTCAATTTCAGCAATAACCTCCTTGATTCTAGCGCAATTTCCTACCGGTGAGCATTTTTCCGAGGTCTGCGAATAGTCAGCCAATGGGAGCCAAATCTGGCGAATACGAAGTTCAATTCATTGTTTTGAGTGACTTATGACAAGATGTGTTGTCTTGATGAAACACATCTTTTTTCTTTGCCATATACGGTCGTTTCTTTGCAAGTTCGGTCTTCATACGCTCCATTAACGCTATATTATATTCACTATTGATGGTATTACCCTTCTCAAGATAGTCGACGAATATTGCAACGCATATTCCAAAATATCGAGCCCATAACCCTTCCACCGATTGTTGTCCTTTCGGGCGCTTTGGACGATATTCACCAGTCGCTCTCCACTAAGATGACTATCGTTTTGATTCCGGAGTGAAGTGATGAATCCATGTTTCATCCATTGTCACATATCTATGCAAAAATTTCGGTTTGTTATGTTTGAACCTGGCCAAACACTGCTCCTTCAACACGACGTTTTTGTTTTTGATCAACAGTGAGCTCACGCGAATCCCACTTTGGACAAAGCTTTCTCATAGTCAAATGCTCATGCAATATGAAACCAACAAGTTCTTTTGGTATTTTTACGATGTCAGCTAACTCACGTAACTTCACTTTTCGATCATTCAAAACGATTTTGTGGAATATTTCATATTTTCTGGTGTTACTGCTTCATTTTAACGTCCACTGCGGAGTCCTTAGAACACTGCTCAAACCTTTGCTTCGCTCGAGCGGTTTTTATTTCCATCAAGAAGCACTATAAAATCAAAATACGAAATAGTTTTAGATCCATTGTTTTGAAAATAACAAAAGTACTGTCACTCTCACAATAATTCACCAACTTTTGAGTAGAATATCATCAAATTTCAACACCTTCCTTTTGAAGATAAGTTCTAAGTGAAAAAACGGTGAATGTAATAAGACTAGCGCCATTTATGTGTTAGGGTCAAGATTTTTCAGCCCATGTAGTATACCAGGAAGCAGTTTAATGCTCCTCATAAGGTGAGATGATGGTCTATTCAGATGCATATTGAAATTATGGGATGTCCGTTAGATTTAGTCTTAGTCATCATTCCGATGATGTTAACTTGGTTAGCGAAACGCGCCTCGAGAGATTATTTTGTTCTGCTGAGAAAAAATATTTTCAATACATTTACTTCACGCCAGAAGTTTCAATTCTACTTATCAAATTGAGGACTTCATTTTCACCCACTCTCTTTGAAAAACTCCATATGAACATATGTTCTGAGGGTCCTAATATTTCATAATGGTCATAATGTTTTAAGGAGATGATAAGACACTAGATATTTTTATGGAACGTAGTTTCAGATATAATTTCGATATTCAGAAAGACGAAAAATGGATGGGCTAAGTAAAAGTACACACTGATTGTTCATGGGAACTTTTCTCACAATGAATTGCCCCCTGAATTGAATGACAAAAATATAAGAAACATTCCATATATTGAATTGAAGGGGTTATATTTTTTAGGAGTGATTAATTTTTGGGAAAGAAAGTTTTTGGCTTTCTACTACTCCATCTTGATACAAAAAAGAAGGATGAGGGAATCTTTCAAAGAAAGAAAGGAAGTAAATCTATATATGGATGTG
>WOGN01008770.1:0-11128 GCA_015342105.1 Leptinotarsa texana
ACCTTTCATAAATCTTCATATGGAATCTATTCAGAGTAAAATTGTTCATCACTTGACATATATAGTTTTCACCGACCTCGTCAGGTTTTTGGTGGAGAGGCGTTAAATATAAGAGAAAATAGGGGTGATTTTAGCCTTTTTATTTTGCTTTAGCGTGAATATTGACTATTCAATATTTTAATATGGCTCATTCTCACTACTTTTCTGTTTCCGATTCTAGTCGATCTCAACAGATACTTGCCGAACACTTTTTTAAACATAATAATTTTGGGGGTGGGACTTGCCCTTATGGGCTGATCTGTGTTATGAATCCTTATATGCATTTCATCAAGACGGTTATAATGAATTCTTTGAGTATTGAAAATTTTTCTGATCTCGTTCAATTTTTGACAAACAGAAATTTATATATATCAACATAATATGGGTGGGACCACCCTTTTCATTATTAATAAATATAGACGATATTTATTTTCATTATATTGGGGTTGTTTTTCATATATTTTTATTGTAGATTTCCATTGATCCACATATTCTCACGAGAAACTGCCTCAGGCACAATTTTAATACTAGGGGTTGCATCCCTCTTGCAGTCTATTACCTTTCATAAATCTTCATATGGAATCTATTCAGAGTAAAATTGTTCATCACTTGACATATATAGTTTTCACCGACCTCGTCAGGTTTTTGGTGGAGTGGCGTTAATTATAAGAGAAAATAGGGGTGATTTTACCCTTTTTATTTTCATCACGCCTGACTATTGACTTTTTAATATTTAAGTAAGGCCCATTCTCACTACTTTTCTGTTTCCGATTCTAGTCGATCTAAACAGGTTCTTGCCGAACACTTTTTCAAATATATTTCTGTGGGGGTGCCGACTTGCCCTTATGGCCTGATATTTGTTATGAATCCCTATATGCATTTCATCGAGAGGGTTATGATGAATCATTTGAGTACTGAAAATTTTTCCGATCTCGTTCAATTTTTGACAAACAGAAATTTATATATATATATATTGACAAAATAAGGGTTGGACCACCCTCTTATCATTGATCAATATGAATGGTATTCATTTTCATGATATTGGTGTGGTTTTCTAAATGTTCTTTCAATAGATTTTCGTGGATTTCGATTTTCTCTCCAGAAATTGATCTGAGCAAAAATTATACATAAGGGGTTGAACCTTCTTTCAGTCTATCAACTATAATAAATCAACATGTGAATTATATACTGAGACATATTTTTCATTATTTGACATATGAAATTTCTACCAGTCTCGTAATGTTTGTGGTAGATAGATATCAATTACTAGTAGACATTGTAATTACTTGTAGAATAGGGGTGAGATCACCCTTTCTAGGTTCAGACGGCCTGGTCACCTCTCAATTTTCACTAAAGCTATCTTTTTGCATTATTCCGTGCTTTAAATTCAAGTATTTCTCGACAATTGTTTGCCGAACTCTTTTTTGACGGTATTTCTATTGAGGGTAGTGACTCGCCTTTTTGGGGTAATCTTTGATATGAATCCCAATATGCGTGATATAATCATGCATTTCTACATCCAAAATTCATTGTGAAGTAGACATATTTCGAGAAACTATCATTATTAGCGTTATTCATCTGGTCAACTGTAAAATTGAAGGAATCGGATTTAAATCTAAAGCTAACTTCAGCCACATAAGAACTATGCCACAGTAGTCGAAGAAAACACCGAGCAAAACCATGACACTTGATCAAACTTGGCGTGCTTTTTTCTAGTCTTGGCTTACCTGGGCTCTTGCATTGGGACGGGTTGGTTTTGATGTCATAACCATATACTCATGATTTGTCACCAGTTATGACCCTTTTAAGCAAATCTGGATCGTCATTGATGTCATTCAAAAATTCCTGAGCGATGCTCATGCCGACATCCTCATCAACTTCTCTAATAGTGATTCGACGATTCTCCTTAACAATTTTCTTCACTTTCTCAACATATTCACATCTTCTCGAATTTCTGTAAAAAGCGTGTATTGCTTGTAAACATTTATCCGACTTGGAGTACAATCACCGTATGCCACTTTCGACATTTCAAATGTTTTCGAGCACTTAATTACATTTTTTACACAAAAACTATACAAACTCTATGAATAATTTTTTTCGATAGCAGAAAATCACCGATTACGAAAAACTCATATAACTTTTATACCTCTCGTCAACAAACTAAACATGCCAAACAGCAGAATCTGTGAACATAAGTTCATGACGAGTCTACCAACAAAACAAAAATGTCTGAAAACGCTAATCGAACATACGTAGCCGCGAAATTTGAACATTCACTTAATTCTTTGAACATCCCACCATATTAGATGAATATTCAATTCACAATGAAAAATTAATTGGTTATTAAAATTTCACCTGCGAATACGATTAATTCGTAACAAAGAGTAATTTTTCAGTACGACTAAAGTACTTTTCATCTTTCAAAATAAACATTTCAATGGAAATTTCAATCATTTTTTTCCAGTGTACGTTTATACACTCTACAGTGTATAGTGATATTTTAATATTTGTTAGTTACAGCACAAGCAATTGTCCTTGGAATGGTCGATAAGCACTTCCACAAAACATCCGCTAGTCTGGATTACTAACTTTATGTCAAAGGTGTAGCGACGACATTCGATAACAATGAATGATTCAGAGATCTGTTCTGGGTGGAACTCCATTTATTCGAATAATGCGTGTCGTCCTGACCTTTTTCTCGTATTTATAGAAAATTTGTGGGATTCGCTTAAAGGTTATCATTACCATATGAAAACCTCATGAGGTTAATCATTTATGTAATTTTCGTTTAATAGTATTCTGCAGATCTTTGTCAAGAACTTTTCATTGTCGGCGAAAATATCAAGCGTTGTCTTGTTTGTCGATTACTTTGCAAAAAAATTCTTCAATAAATTATTTTCATGTAAGTCTCTTTGTATTTCTCAACAAAACAACTTCTGAAATTTATAATGAAAAAAGGGCGGCAACACAACGATATTCGACAATTCATCCTGAAAGGCGTCAGCCGCATAGAATCTTGTTTGGAAAACCTCAGCAAATTTGGATCATTCAGTAAGCCTCGCAAAAATTATGGTAATAGGACTTCAGCCGAAATACTGGGGAGGATTGTTAATAGTTTTTTTGATTTTGAATTGAAAATAGAATTCTTGGGCCTTTCATTTTCCAGGAGACGTTGAATAGTAAACGTTATTTCCAGTTGAATATTACTGGAGTTTTAACCCAATACCAAACCGTTATTTTTAACATCTCGACACGTGTTTCGATCACCAAGTGAACATTTATAAGAGGAAGTTTGATCTTGGTAATCGAAACACGAAACAACAACAAAACGATCGCATTGGATTTTGAAGGAATTTGTTGAGGCAACAAATAATATGCAAAAACGCATTCGAAAATGTCTGGAAATGGAAGGACGACAATTCGAACATTTATTGCGTCAATTATTTTTTGTGTATCTCAAATCATTTCAATATTCATTACAATTATACTGTTTGTTTCGAATGATTTTATTGCTATCATTTCTGTTTTAGCTGATCAAAATACATAAGTATACTTGAATACCTGAAAAATATTACTTTTGTTAAAAAACGCTAGGAAGCATAGCGCTACGTGAATTTTGCTATATGGTTTTAATTTTTTTCATTGAACAAATTTTCTGAGCCGTAATAAAAAACAATAAATATATCCACCCAATTCATAAATATCAAGTAAGAAGACAGGTTGTATATTATTTTTATGAACATATGTTCGGTTTTATTGAAATGTTCAAGGTATCTACACAACTCTTATCATATTGAGTTTGAATGATCTTTGGTTTTTCTAAGAAGAGTATTATCTAACAAAGTGACATTAGTAATAAAAAGTAATGATACTTGGTTTATATTGTTTATATTTTCTTAGTGACATTATACGAAATAATGATTTCAGTGATTCAACAAAACTTGTTTTCCAGCCTTTTTTGTTGTTTACGATAGGGGAAGTTAGCCATCCGTGAACATAATTGCTGAAATCAAATAATTTAATATATGTTTCAATGAACAATAAACTGTGTCTATAAATAGACTACCCTAGTTCTGAAAAAACGATTTGTATAAACATTAACATGTACCTTCTGTTAACATTTCTCGAACGTAAATTCATCAGTGGTTAGGCTGAGCCTCATAAATTGAGTTAGTGACTTTGTTTTCTGCTCGTTAATCTAATTCCGTATTGAAACTGACTCATTTCCGGAAATATATCGTGGTTTCGAAATGTCAATTATTTATCTACAGACTATCCGAAGTATTGGTTAACCACATAAGAGGCACACAAGGTATTTTAGTATATCTTATCATTATTCCAAAAATATGTACTTACCTAACTACTAGCATTCCGGACGGATTTCTAGTTGAGCGTGGTATTTATATATTCACTCAGGTTACTCTACGCCTAACGATTTTATGATTTCTTTATCTGATCCATACCGTAGATTGCTAAGGAGAGTGATGTGATGACTGCTACCAAGGACCTTCCGAATAATTTTTTAGTTTTTAGTACATTATCTACATTATTATTATCTTTTTTTTTCTTAGTAGAACCGTTTAACATAAAACACTTTTTTTTACTCATTTTATTTTAATGGGTGATTTTGCTAACGTGATATAAAGTGCCCAGTGAAATCCTTGATAAAACTCAAAAATGAAATCACTTTCGTTTTCCTCCAAATTTTAGCATTTTTCGTGTTATAAAGGTTGTAATCAATTATCAATGGATCAGAATGAATTTGTCATGTGTATCTCCATTGAAAAAATTGATATTAAGAAGTTAAAATTACAAGGTTTTCCGAATTAGCAATGTAATTTTATATTAAGCTTAATTTTTTTCACGATAACCAATGTATTGGCCAACGACAATTACTTATGAAGATAGAACAATTGTAGCGGATCATTTTTAACAGGTGATCCTGCTAACTTGATATCAACGGAATACTGTTCCGAACCAGAAAACTGTACTGACCACAACTTTTGATGCTTTATATAGCTCAGATCAGACCTTCTTTGGAGTATTGTTCTCATATATAGAGCTCCGCCCCCAAACGTACCCTGAAACTGCCTGATTAGATACGCGAATATCACTTGCAAACTAGAACATCTGGAACAGTCTGGAACATCGAAGAAAGGTTGCAGATTTGTCTCTCTTCTATAGATACTTTCACGGGGAGTGTTCAAGTGACTTGACACATTTGATTCCACTAAGAGCGATACAAATCAGAAATACGCGACGGAATGGGCTGCTCATCGTTTTGAGGTTCAACTCAGTACACCTCGAACTTCACTGTTTGGGAACTCTTTCATTTGGAGAACGGATGTGGAATATACTTCCCGAGAACGTTTTTCCAAATGGATTTAATCTCTAGCGATTCAAATCCAATGTGATTCACTAATTTCACACAGGCACCACTTTAAGAGCACCTTGAAGATTTTCCTGTAGTGTTTGTGTTCTGTCCTCAGAAAAAAAGAGTTTCCAATTAAATTTTCTTTCAGCACTGGTTACATGAGGGAACAGTCTATTTGTGCTATGTCAACTTTTAACTGCTGATTAGTGTTTTCGGGGTGCCGATTTCAGATATCAAGAACTTATTTTGTATCAATCAAAAAATAGTTGGTGAGGTGTATACAGCTTTATGTTTTGGAACAGTGTTCCAAGCTTTTGAGAAGCCTTTTCAATTCCAACGACATGATTATGCCAAGACATATTGGTGTTCATTTTAACCCCCAACAAACTTATCGAAGCAGAAACCGGAATTGTCTGACATTATTATATCCGGTTCGGAGATATTTATCTTTTTGGAAAAACCGATGCCTGGATTTTTGTGGCATTGAATTGAACCTGGTTACTTTCACTCCAATTCGAAATTATGTACTTCTAGATCCTCATCAGTATATTCATGCTCCTGCTGCCAGTGAAGATGTGTGCATTCGCAGTCAATGTCCTGGAATACAAATGTAATGACAAGTGTGAAGTCGTCAGCAAAGCAATATATTGGATTCTTGATTTTTTCCAATAAGTCGTTGATATACAATAAAGGTTACTTCTTTACATGATCTGCACATCTTTGTATAGAGTTAATTTTTTGAAATTGATTGCTTCCTTTCTTTCTTTGGAAGATTATCATATTTTTTGTATCAAGATGGAGAAGTAGAAGGCCAGAAGGGCAAAAACTTCCCAAAAATTATTAGACGTTCTTTTCACCAACAAAGTTGGCGTTATCAGGGCCTGAACTATACTTTGAGAAGTTGAAATATACATGTAAAAGACTGAAGACCCCATAAACGTCTCCCGAAAATGAGTATTCTGGAAAGTACACGGAGAAACAACTGTCTCTGAGCAATATTTAGATTACAGTGTGTTCGAACTTTTAAATTATATGAGTTTGCCTTTTCCATTCGGTATTTGGGTTCATTTCGGTTCAAGGTGGAATCGTGATGTTAATATATTTATACCGGTATCGGCAGTGGATTTTGTTTTTGGCATTGCTTATTTATAAAACGAGAAATTCTTGACTCTGAGATGAAAATTCCGATTTAGAATAGCACAGAGACTTGTTGTTCAGTTTTAATTATGTAAGTCTATCGACCGGGCGGTTCGGTAGCGACGTGGGTGCTTTGTTCACTCAGTCAATCGGCCGATTTGTGAGTCAGTGGTTCAAGTCCCAGGCTGAACGCTCGATTTTCACTTGCACTCCAACCCGTGTTAGGAATCACACGTTAAAAGGTAAGACCTCGTTAATCCTTAGCTCGTACAAGTTTCGACTTCTGAGGGTTGTCTGAGGGTTGTCGTTCGTAGGGGTGTGATAGCTGCTTAATGGAGAAAACATATTTTAAACTTATTTTAAGTCAATATTTTAACAAATTCTGAAGGCGAAAAAAATTGGGGCGAACTTGAAATATAACAGGTAATGAGTTAATGAAAATCCAAAGGAATTCCAGTTGAAACGAGCCATAATGAAAAAGTCATTTGATATTGGAACTGTGAAAAAAATCCTGTAACACTTCAACTTAAGTTTTCAGATGCACACATTTCTACGTAAAAGTAATCCCTTATCAGCCACCACCCCACTACAACCCTCATGTCAAAAATTTCAAGTGAAAATAATAGTCTGCATCCAACCCTGTAACGTTTTTGATATCACAACGATAAGCAATGGAAAAATGAAATATTTGTAAAGTCTTTATTAAGTTTTAAACTGGAACACAAATTTCATTATTTCAGTTGTTCAAACCGAGAAATATTACATAATAATGAAAACAGAAATAACAAACGGCGGGAAATTTCTTGGTTAAGTACACAGTAGTTACTGCTGAAGATTGGATGGTTATCTCAAAATTATTCTAAAATAGTGACGTGTCAGATTAGTTTCATAACGAGTTTTTTATTTTTGCCCTATTTGAACTCAAGTTATCATTTCGTTTATTAACTTTTTTTTTATAAAAGTAGTTCATGCACTTCATTGAAATGATGTGTTTGTACTACGAACTTGGAAAATCTGGAAAGGACACTATTTGTACTGCAAAGTCCTGTACTTTAATCCTTCATGGTCCAGAAGATGTAGTAACTCGTCTACTACAAGATATCATAACAGTGGAGACAAAACGCCCCCTCCCCCCCGGAGAACATCCTTTTGCTACCATTGCCACCACTCATTCCCTATTTCTGCAACTTGTATCGTCGACCTATCTTCTCTTCGACGCCTTGATGATTGATAGTAAGGACATTACTAACTTAGTCCTAGACTCTTTTCAAATGAATGGATCACTCATAAAATAACGACTTCAAGAACTACCACTAAAATACAACTTGTACCTATTTCCTTTGAATTTCATTAGTTCGGACTTTCTAATTGTCTAATTTGATATAAAATTGAAATACCTGAAATTAATGAATGACTGAAAATAACAACTATATTAAGTAAATAAACCCTAAAAAGAAATTACATTAGAATAAAATACAGGCAACAATTGGAAATTGAACAATAAAAATGAAATAAAAATTAAAAGATTTCATGCCAAGTTATTTCACGACGTTTCGATTGTTAGTATCTATAATCGTCTTCAGGTGATTACTTTTTTATTGTTCAATTTTCAATTGTTGTTTGAATTTTATTTCATTGCAATTTCATTTTAGGGTTTTTTGCTCAATATAATTGTTATTTTCAGCTATTCATTTCAATATTATTGACTGTTTTAGAGATTTCAAATCATTTTATATCATATTAGACAATGGCAGCCCGAACTAATGAAATTCACCATGAAACAACCACATTCAAACAAACCTCATTATTTTGTTAGGAATGACACGTTTTCAGCCAGCTGAAAATTGTAAAATAATAGATAAGGCAAAATTGTAAAATTAATTTAGGTTGGTATACCCGTATGGTTGGTTTACCTGGATGGTTTACCTGTAGGAGTTACCATAGCATAAATAGGAACACCTCGTATCCGTTTTTCAGTTTAAATCTTCCTCTTTGAATATGATAACTTGTTGATCGAAACACGTGTCGAGGTTTTAAAAATAACGATTTGGTGTTGGGAAAAAACTCTAGTAATATTCTAAAATACCATAACTGAAACACTCTTCAGTTCTACCTTTCATAAAACCTCTTCAGAGAAAAGTGTTGGCAGTGCTTAATTTACAATGAATTTTCATAATTATTTTAGTGAAGTTACTTTTTCAAATCCATGAAGAAATAAACGGAATGGATTGTATGCGTCTGCAATCCACATGATATACTGTAAAATTTGTTTTTTTACCATACATAATCTTCTTCAAGAAGTATAAAGGTTAGTTATATAATAAGAAGGTCGATTACTAAGATTGCTATTCAGTTACGTTGACGGGTATATTTGGAAGGTGGCACGTTATCTTCTTTGAGTTGATCAATGTGATCAAAAACTACTTGTGTTTAACATTCACGGCATTTAATAAAAGGTATATGTAACTTTCTAAGCGTACTCAGAATTTAAAAAAAAGGTGATTAGCTGAAGTTAGTCTTCGAATAAATCCCTATCACTGCTGTGTTCACATTAACATTTTATGTTATGTAGCAAGTCCATAGATTGAACATGTAACAAAATATACCCATATCACTTTCGTGATAGCAGCTTCTAACTTTGTTTTCATAACATAAACAAGATAAATATGAAATGTTTGAAGCCTACTCGTATGATAATTTGATGATAATACGAAACATCCAAACAAAAACGCCCAGAATGGTGTCTATCACCATAAAACGTAGGCGTATTCTCTGAAGATTATGTTCACATCACATTTCATTTGAACAGTTAATTGATATACTTTAGTCATACGAAACCTTGTTTGTCTCTATATAATTTGAACTGATACCCTAGTTCCTTGAAAATTGGAAAAAATATGTTTGGCAGGCGAAGCAGGTTATATGCACAAGAAACAACTGGTCATTTTTTGGCAATATGTCTTTTTGATAAAAGATGAAAAACTGAAGTCCATTTTTCATGGATTTGTACAAGCCTTACAGAAAAACAGTAGATTATATTTATTTAGAAAAACCGCCTTGGGAAGTTTACTACACACGTTGTTTTGATTGGCTTCCGGGTTTTGCCGTGGTGGTCTCCAAATTTTTTAACTGCAACTGCGTCACTCATCTTCAGTGGCGTGGTCGAAGTACCCTTCTTGACGTATAAACTGAACCTAAAGCTCTCATTTCTGCCGCGTCATTTATACTGCTGATTTTTCACACACTTTCACCAATGGCGGGTTCAGGCATACTTGCCGCGCGATTTGGAGGACTTGGCTTCGTTTTGGCGCTTTTCAATGCTGTGTGTCAGATCTTTTAGTAGATATGTGTATTTCTATGGCTTCTAAATACATTCTTGTTGAATAATGATTCGACGTTGCTAGCCTCTCGGTATTTTCGACGTTGCTAGCCTCTCGGTATTTTCGAACAAGATCTTATGTTCCTCGTCGAACAGTGCATGTTCAGCTTCTGCAGACTTCTTGGTCTGTCTCAATCGGCAACTCCGCTTGTGCTCAACTAGGCGAGTACCAATGTTTCTTTTTGTCTGACCAATGTAGACTTTACCACACTCACATGGAATCCTGTAAACTCCCGTTGATTTGAGTGGGTCTCTGCTGTCTTTTGCTGATCTCAGATAATCCGATATTTTTTTCGATGGTTTGAAGACGGTGTTAATTTTCTCCTTCTTTAAAATTTTCCCGATTCGGTTGGTGACACCTTCTATGTATGGCAGATAGACAGTACCTTGACTTTGATCCTCACTGATGTTTCTCTTCTTCTCCTTTGGACACGTAGCGCGATTTATGTGTTTTCTGTCGTAGCCGTTCGCTTGTAACACAGTTGTTAGGTGTTTTATTTCGCCATCGCCTTACCTTTCTTCACAAATTTTCAAACCTCTGTTCACTAAGGCGTTGATGACTGTTTGTTTCTGTTTGGGATGATGGTTGGATCCACTATATAGGTTTTGCACAAATATGGTATTCGTGGAGTTTCACTCGACTCGTGTACGGAGTTTCTTGACCCAAGGCTCTGGTTTGGGGCCAATTTTATTTTCATTCTACACGGATAACATGGATAAAATCGAATCTTCTAGGAGCTTCATTATATATGCAGATGACACCAATGTATTTGTTTCTGACAAATGTGAAAATACCTTGAAACAAAAGTGTACAACTGCGGTTGGTAACCTCATTTCATGGTGTGATCAGAAGTATCTGTATTTCAATAGTAATAAAACAAATATAATTCGATTCCACAACTACAAAAAACAATGTAAAACTGTAACAATAAAAACTGGATGAAATCTTGATTGAGCCTACTTTATCAGTTAAATTTCTTGGAATTACTATAGACACTGGTTTAATCTGGAAAGAACATTGTACCAATTTGATTTCAAAATTGAACTCATTATGTTTTATGTTCCGAAATATTAAGAACATTTTGTTACGTGAAAAATTATTTGTATTATATCATGCACAAGTAGCCTGACAAACTGCGTTTGAGAAGTGCCAGATGATGACAGTACGACCAGCTGTCGAAAGCGCTCGCAAATAAATA
>WOGN01008771.1:0-11126 GCA_015342105.1 Leptinotarsa texana
AACTGTTCAAAAGTTTGATATTCGCTAAGTTGAAAATTGTGTTATTGAAGTATCCTATTTGTTTTCATATTTTTAATTTGAAGAAAATGAAAATTGAACTATTTTGAATACATATGTCTTACTTTTATCAAGCAGGAATATAAACGATTGATATATTATATTAAACAGAACTGGTTGGAAGCTAAATTATCTTGAACTGTGTCTTTAAATTGTATTATAGTGTTTGTTTTTATATTTAATTTTATTTTAAGTATGATAACAAATTAAAATAGCTGTGTATGTTTGATTACATTTACGATTGAATATGTTCATAGTCGAATACCTCTATATGTTAATTCATTCCATGTTTTCGTTCAACTATTCCAATTTATGTATGTATAAGCCCATTCACACCAAATTTGTATCTCCAAACAAGTATTCACTTACTTATCGAGCATCTCGTTATTAATTTGAATTTTTGATTTATATTTCTCATTTGTATTTGTATTTGGATCTTGAATAAATAACATATTTTTATTATTATTATTATTAACTCTTAAATGACAGATGATTGACCCGGCTGTAACCACTATATCCTGCATTTCAAATCTGTGTTATCTCCGAAAATATTTATTTAAATTACATCACGTAAGGGGCCATATTGATGATAAATGATCGTATAAAGAAAATTTTATGAACGCGACTTATTTCCTCATGTCTGGCGTCTTACTTGAAATATTCGAAATCCTTCCTTATTGCATAATTTCAACAAAAAATAAGCCTACATAAAGAATTTCAGCCTACGCAGAAATAGTGATGAAAACGTAACTTCATTTTATGATCGCGTATTTTCTCTCGCGGTGGACGCCCCAGTTAAAATATTCAAAAATCCTTTCTTTCTGCATATCTTCAATATAAATTGAACCTACTCACAAAATTTCAACCTTCGAAAATATATTGGTACGGAGAAACAGTGATGAAAATAATCTTCATATGAAAACGCGCCCCTTTTACCCCCACGAAGGAAACCCCTGATTCTTTCTTAGTGCGCATCCAAGACCCATGATGCACCTATTCACCAAATTTTAGCTTTATAGAACTCACCAGTACGGAGAAAAAGATATAAATGGGTGGGTAGTAAGTGACGCTTGCATTTACTAGTTCAGTTGTTCTACCATATGTGATAGACAGAGACGACTACTAGACAAAACAAAATCCATAATTGGAGAAGACCTACAAAAAGTATGAATAGGTTCGATACCTTCTCCATCAGTGACTGAAATCATGGATGGAGGCGTTATTGGTTTCGTTATAACTGAATGAAGCAGCTTAATTTATTTATTTGGAATATCTTCTGAAGATTGACAACTGAACAAATATTCCATATACATAATGGATGACAAGTTAATGAAAATTTGGAGACTTGGGCACAATAACATAAGTCTGGAAAATTCGAACCATATAGATTGACAATCGCTTGAGACATGGATCTAATGGATATATAGACATCAGAATTGCCAATGTGGTGGAGCACGTCACTGAACTGAAAATATGTCTTCTGAAACAGCTACAAATATGTAGCTTATGAAAATATCAGTGAAGAGAAGAATTGAGACGGAACAAGAAAATAGAGAATAATTATTTCAAAGGTACGATCCGATACATTTTTTCGTTAGAGTCCCAACGGTAAGTAGAGAAAAAAGAAGATGATTGATATTTTGGAGGATGATGATCCTATTCCGTTTTTATAAACGAAAAACACTGTGGAAAACAAACAATTGCAAATAGTTTAATTTTTGACACGTGTCAGGAAAATGAACATGAATATACATTTCATTTTCTTTTAACGATGTTCTTTCATGATTTTTTCACATCTAGGAGTCTGAAGGTTGCACCTATATAACAGTAGGAAACATACACATGTATCAACCATTTTCTGTGTAGAATATAGACGGCTGATTTTCTGACACGGGTTGAGCAAGCTGCGATAAAAAATACATTTCCGCTTCAGATAGACTAAACATGAAGAAGGTCCAAAAATTTTCGAAAGGCGGATAAAATTCATCATATGAATCATCAGAAAGTATAAGAAAGTATGAAAAAAATGATGCTTATAAACTGAAGCCTGGAGTGTTCGATATATCAGAAGCAAAAATCTATTACCAAACATATTTTTTCCGGAAAATAGACAGGACCTAGGAAAGACCAATCGGTCATTATCCACATGACAAAAATTGTTATAGAGACTGAACGTAGCGACACAATCATTGTTTCACTGACAATGACAGTCATGATTACTGGGAAATTGTCATTGAGTTAAAAGTTAGTCTCGCAATAGCAATAATTCTGGCCTGGATACATACTAATAACGCATGTTTCATATCTCAGGAGCATGATGAAAAAGGGAGGATGATAGTCGTTCCACAGCTCTGAAACTCCAGAAAACCACAGGGTCAGTTTCTGAAATGACTAGAAAAACTGATAAAGCAGAATGATAAAGTATACTCAAGTTTATTGTTCTAAAATAAACATTTTTGACAGATCGTATCACAATGGAGCATTTGGAAAAAAATTCTCCAATTCTTGATGTAATAATCCACACACAAAATGCCACAAACTCAAAGTGAACAAATGAGTTGACGAATGAATTGACTCACTGAATAGTGTTATTTCGATAAATTAATGAATGTAGTCTTTACTACGTGATAAAATAAGTAATAAATCTCTCTACGTTTCTTTACTAATTACATTTGTGAGAAATGCTGCTGCAGTTTCGTCCTATAAGAGGACATTTTCAAACGTATTGATGAAATTGGTAATAGAATAGAAAATTCCATTTTTTATAAATGGAATGTGTCTACGAATTTGTTAAAACTCACCATATTCTCTACGTTATGGTAGTTCTGAATATACAATAAAGTTGACCACCAGTATTCAGAACAGTTATTTTCAAATTTCTCAATAATTGTGTTCCAAAAAGGTCCTGATCCAGTATACCTCACAAGAGTTGCACTAATTAATACTAAGCCTGCCAAAGGAGAAGTCAATCTGGAAAAGAAAATGAAGTATGTGTATTATGTATGAAGTCGATTCGAACAGCTTAGTGAAATAAGAATGTACCCGGTGAACTGTCTGTCCACAAAAATCAGCGTGTAGAAAACCGCTTGTGAATTCATGAAAAAAAAATTGCTTTGAAAACTCGTATCGACAGTTCTGTCCTGGATTTCTCATAAACTTTTCCAAAAGTATCCTGCTGATAAGCATAGCGGTGGCGGTCTATGAGCGACCGTAATATATATTATATGAAATGGTGTGCAGGAGTCACACGAATAATACAGACAAAAGAAGTCAATATCTTTTAGTGAATGTAATCCGCTAATATCGCGGGTTACATTCGTTTCCCACCGCCTCCTTTCAGTAGGGCCGTCAGGACGCGTCCATAACGAACAGGAAACTCTTCAAACTTCACCCTTCATGTGATAAACAATCAAATGTGGATGTGATATATTAATTTTTCAATAATGGACTTTTGGATGTTCGATTAATTCACCAGCTGAAACCATTTACAACTTCCCACACGAAAAATTAATGTTTTGATATCATTTCATTATTTTAACAAAGTTATCAATATTTTTTGATCCCGGTATTTTAAATATTTCCAATATTCATAATCGTATGAAAAAAATTGTTCGCCCTAGATAATCAGGAAAATACATAGTGGGTGACTAACTGCGAAAAAGTTCACCCACTCAATTTTTTTTCAAACTCTACCTTACGTATCTATGGATATAGTATCCAACAACTCTGAATGATTCTTGGTATCGTTTTTGCTTGAAAAATACATATGTTACCAGTGTTCCACCAATAAACAAAAATGTGTCAACTGCATGAAAGTGCTCCACAACTGTTTTCATGAAGATAAAGTTGTCAGTTGCCTAGAAAAATTCAAACAGTATTAGTGAAAATAATATAATTTATTTTTACATATTTACAATAATGTTAAATATGAAGATTATTCGTAAATGCATATGTGGTCGATAGAATATTGTCTAAATTTAATAGTGAAATTATACGTGAGTAGTAAAGTAGGTTTCATTATACAGGGTGTCCCAATAGTGTGACGAAGTATAGTTCCTCGCCTATAATGAGGAGTGTGATAAAATGTTTCAGATAGAAGTTGCATGACTCACTTCGTTACTCATTTTTGAAATATTTTGGAATGTGTGTTATCATTTACCACACAATGAATGCTATTTACAAGCTTCATTTACATACTTATTTATAATAATATACAGCAGTAATTTTATATTTTATAGTTCTTGTTTTAATGTACATGTCTAGTATCACCGAACAACGCCGTTCTTCCGTCAGTGTCAACTGTCATTTCATAGTACATGTTTTAGCGACACCAGTAAATACCGGAAAGTACTATGCACATATACTACAGAATATACAGAGTTTTCCTTGGAAGGGATTTATTAGAAATCATATTTTTATTGAATTGATACCCCCTGTAGATTTTCCAACGGTTGAACTGAGCAAAATGTTTAACATAAGGAGGTTTTCCCTTTTATGAAAAGTTGGCGGCTTTGTCAAGTTATTGCTGACAGTAAGAAAATCTTCAGAGAAACAAACCACCACAAATACCATCGTATCACCTAGAGCGAGTTGGAATCTGTTTGAATCTGTTTAAAATCTGTTTTTTCGTATAAATAATCATCTGACAAAAAATGGAATTCCAAATAGTCATTGAAAACTGGCGAAATTTGAAGGAGGTGCATTCATATGAAGAAGGGCTATCGTAACTGAAATATGTGAATTGAAGACGTTAGATTATGTTGGTATAGTAAGATAATATACGGGGCTATTCAAATTTGTTTCTGTATATGGGGATCTCGTAAACAATAAGAGATAGAGTCTCGGTTGAATTGCAGGCCATTATATTGGTCCAGTATTTGTCTCGAAATGGAAGGACTCAAATTCGAACATTTATTGCGCCATTAATTTGTTTATGTATATAAATTACTCCATTTCAATTTTCATTACAATTATAATGTTCGTTTCGGATGTTATTATTGCTATCATTTCTTTTTCAGCTCATTGTAGATATGTTTCAGATAATCATAAAAGGTTTCCTTATTCGAAGTTCATTGTAAAAAACGTTAAGAGCAATGGAAATGTGAAAAAATATGAATAGGTATTTGTTTGAAGGTGGTTAACAATGTTTCGTGGTGTATATCATCAGTTCGGACTTCAATTGTCGAATGTAATATAAATTGATTCGAATTTCCTGAAAAAAATTAGAAAGATTAACCGAAAATAACAATTTTATTGAACAAAAAACTGAAATTACAAGGAAATAACATACAAGCAACCCAAAAAATACAAAATTTAAATATTAATTAAAGCTGAAAATTAAAAATATTATTAACAAAGAATGAAAAATGAAAATAAAAATTAAAAGATTCCAAACCAAGTTACGTCACGAAGTTTCGATTGCTAGTATCCACAATCGTCTTCGGGTGATAACTGGGCATGTAATTTCAGTTTTTGTTTAATAAAATTGTTATGAAAAAAACCCTCTAAAAACTCTATGGTAAATAAGGAGACGTGAAAGTTGATCTTGTGTTTTTATTTAACTCAGTCAACCAATTTCCAGGGCCCTAATTTAAAAGGGAATAATTCACCTAATTATAATCAAATATTATTGGAACATTTCGAAATATGAAATAAAATTCCATTTCTTAGTATAAAGTGAACGTCTACAATCCAAAAACTACAACAAAAAATACAGGTCCGTATTTAAAAATTCAAAGATGGGGATGACTCAAGTCAGATGACACTCTATATAAAAGATTGATGGACATATTTTCAAAATGTCTGCGAATAAAGAATATATAAGCAAAAAAATAATTTGGAATTTTGGTTTTTCCTGTATATCTCCAGAACCAAAAAGCTATATTCGATTTTTTTTCGTAAGTGAATAGGTTTCTACAATACGCAACTCTGCCACACTGTATGTCTTATGTTTACGAGATCCCCATGTACAGAAACGAATTTGAATAGCCCTATATTTCGAAAGTATTCAAATAAAACATTCAAATACATGGTATTTGAAAAGAGGCAATTGAAAAAACACAAAGTCAATAAAATGGATGCAACGAAAATGCACTTCGCAGTAAATCTGAATACGAATATGCAACAAAACAATAAAGAGAATTTGTAGCAGTTTATGGTCGTTTGACTAATACAATTGCAGATTCCAGCAAGCCACGAGGCGATCACGGACTGATCATTGTTTATATGCCCTGTTTTTTTCGTAAAACGTATATACAATTCGGCGTATAACGTCTTTATCGGCATTCAACAATATCAATCCTTTTAAGCTTCTCATTATTTCTTTTGCGTTTTACGGAATGTTCAATGACATCTCCTGCTCTAACATCAGTATAAATCGTAGTACGAGCAAGTTTAGTCAGCTCACAAATCATTTTTAAAATTCCGTTTTGTGAAGCCTCACGCATTTCGCTTTTCAAGCAAGTGTAAATATTTAAAGAAAGTCTTTGGGTTTGAGGACGCAAGTCTTATTTTAAAAATTCCGACCCGTAGAAATATATTCAGCTGAGGATTCAACATTATCCATTTCATGATCATAAACATCATGGAAGCTCTCCACAACGCCATATTGATCAAATAATAACAACAACAAAAAATAATATGGAAAAACATGACACTGATAGCACTGATAGCACAACAGCACTGATAATTTTTCAAAAATTGCAAACAAATGCGTTCACAGTGGACCCGACATTTTTTGACCATCACGTTTTGCTTCTGCGTCCATGCAATATTACTTGTTCGACTAGACACGGCTGGCATACTCTAAGTGATGAACAAGGTCGCGAAGCTGATGCTTTTGCAGTAAGCAACGGACTTACTCAGATTATAAATGAACCAACCAAGATTTCTGACCGTGATGGAAAATATGCTAGTCTTACCTATCTATACCTTACAACCAATCCATAAATTTACACAGTCATTGTAAAGTCTCCATTGGGATCTTCTGACTACAAAGTCATTTCAATGTTGGACGAATTATAGATAAATATTGGGAACAATCTAAGCCTCGCAAAGTTCAACGTTACAGATCAACTGATTAGTCGACAGTTTTTTTCTGTGACGGGTTAAACAAGAGGGTTTAAATTTTTATGTGAAAATATGGCGGAAAGCATAAACAGTCGTTTTATGAGCAAAAGTTTTGAACTGAGTTCATAGAGATGTATAAAAGCTATCCAGCTTTATGAAAAATAAAGTCAAATGACTTTGTCAACAAAAAATTAAAGAAGGGTTATGAAGCTTTGATTCAATACTGCAAAAAAGTGTATCCTGGTGAGGCCCGGAATGACGGAACATATCTGTGGTATTATGTAGCCCAGTGCTTGAGCTCCAACGGAGCATTTCAGATCTTCATAAGATCTACCCGTTGCTACCCAACGTTCCTCTGGTGATATTTAGTTCACGCTTGGCAGTGTGCTGCTTTGTTAATATTTCTTTCACATAGACAATAATGTCTCAAAAATTGTACTGTCCATTCTCAAGTAGATTCCAAAATCATGAGGGTCGTTTTGCCTCAATTGCTTTAATAAAGGCATATGACTCCAAGTTTCTTTTTCCAGTAGCCATTTTTTCACCCATTTGCTTCAGCGTTTTGTGGTCATAGAGTGAGAAGTATTTGTCAGAAGATGTATATTAATTATACCCAAAACCAATGTAAATATTTTTCTTATTTATATTTCTGCTAAACATTTTGTATCAACAACTCTATATATGTGACCAACAACCGGAGACATCACTAAAAACTTTTATAAAGACTGAATTCCACAGTTTTGGCAAAATCGGCAGACAAGTTGAAAGATCTGTCTGCAACAGATTAAATACATCAAAGTTGTCTTGTCAAGTTAGTGTAGTAACAAAGAAGTTTGTCACATGCCGAATCCGCGAAAGACCGCAGACTGAAACCGTGCTGGATAAAGTCCTCAGACAAACCTCTGTGTGTATGGCGGGCTATTGAGAGGATCTTCAGAAACATTTCCAAAATTTCCCCTGATTAGATTTTTGTTTCAGCTCTAAAGATCCATCAACTAGTGCTTCTGAAGTCACGGAAGTTGTTCTATCATCCATGGATGCATATATTCCTTTTTCAATGAAACGACTATCTAACGTCTGGTTCAACAAAAATTGCGAACAAGCTGTTGCCTTCAAAAATCTCGCCTACCGGCAGTAGTGCAAAAATCCCAGTGCCGAAAACCGAGCTAGGTTTGTTAATGCTCGCAACAGCTGCTAACTTAGGATGAATGAAAGCAAAGAACTTCACAATCAGAGAATTAGGGATAACTATGACATCCAACATTTTCCATTCTAATCTTCATACAATCGCAAATAAGTATCATTGAATTCAATCATTCTTTTTCGGAAAGTGTTTATTGAAAGATAATAGATACGAGAATGTAACTTCACCATCTTTTCTCATTTATAGCTATCATATTACTTATCAAAACTTTGCGATTGTAATTTTATGACTCACTTGAGGAGAATGAACGCCTTGGAATGAAACAGTCCTGTAAGATATTGCCAGAAGTCTTCTTGTAATTCAGGTGATAAATATTTTTTTGGCAAAACCTTAAGCAATTTAAATGGAAGGTTCTGGTCCGATGAAGCTACTTACAGCAGCCTCCTTTGCAAGGGAGTCAGCAGCCTCATTGCCTTCTAGGCGAGTGTGGCCAGAAATCCAGACCAGAGACAATTTGTTAAGTCTTCCTATTGGGGAAAACCGTATTTGGCAATTTGCTACCGACATATATGTAGCTCGGTAGGAGCCAAGAGCTTTCAATGCCACTTGATTGCCCGAGAAAATTTTTATTGACTTGTGTGTGTGAGATTGGATTCTCTTTGCACACAATTCAATAGCATACATTTCCGCTTGAAATACAGTCGCATAGGTGCCATAGGTTGACATCTTTGTCCTGGGTCTGCAACTGAAAACACCTGCACCAGAGCCCGAAGGTGTTTTTGATCCATCTGTGAACCAACAACTATCTGCTCTTGAAATTTCGTTCATATCTGACAGTTGGAGGCATAATGTCAGATGTCATTCCCAGAATGCTGTGACTTCCAGTGTTAGCCAGCAGTCTAGAGTACTCTGCATTAGATTGCTTTGTGCAATTGGCGATGTGCACAAGTCTATATGCAGTCCATCTAGGCTCTCTCTCCAGAAAAATGTGGAGAGGAAGTAGATCTGGAAGGATGTCCATGGCCGGTGATGTCGTGGTACTGCTGGCACTAAAGATAGCTAGACAAGCTTGTCTCTGTGCTCTGTTTTAGTTTTACCACAAATCCTTCGACATGTTCATAAGGGACATTCTGGTTTTGTGTAAAACTTTTTCCAAATGAGCAAATGAGTTTTTTATCAAGGACAATGCCAAGATATTTCACCTCCGTTCCAAATGAAATGACCTTGCCGTCGATGGAAAGTGGCGATAGATCATCCAACTTTCTCCTCCTGCTGAAGGGGATTATCACAGTTTTGCTGGGTTTGACAGACATCTGCTCCCTCTGGTACCAACTGTTAACCACATCTATCGTACTTTGGAGGGTGTTACACGCTTCCCTTTCCGACGTGGACCATACCAAGATGACAAGGTCATCTGCATAAGCTCTCATATCTACTTCTCTTCTAACGAGTGCATTAAGCAGACTATCCATCAGAAGTGACCACAGAATGGGAAATAATACCCCACCTTGAGGATAGTCCCTGGTGACCATGTACCTAATGTCCTCGTCTTGAAGAGCCGTAGTTGCAGTTCTGTTAAGCAGCATGGCATAGATTCATCTAGTTTTGGTCGATTCTTTGCCTTTTCCAGCCAGGGCTGATCCTATAGATTTAGGTAGTTCATTGTCAAATGATCCATCAATATTGAGAAATACAGCAACCGCAACCTCCTTGTTGTCAGGGGATTGGAAAATTTTCTCTTCAAGGTTGTTTAATGCTAAATGTGTATTTGTTTATGGCCGCCTGAATGCAATACTTGAAGTAAATTTACCTTTAATGATGGCAACTCAGCTGAATTAACTTCAGGTTATAGGTTAGGTTAAATCAAATTATCTATTTTCAGTCGGTGTCGACCTACTCATTCTCGATGAAGCACCATATGTACGCTGTCTGTTCAAAAATCATCATTTTACGAGTCTCTTCAATCTTGGGAACAGAAAAAAGTTGCAGGGGAGCAAATTTGAAGAATGCGGTAGCTGAGGTAAGATTACGGGGTTTTTTTTGGGCCAAAAAATTACGAACAAGCAATGACGAGTGAGGAGGTGCATTATTGTGATGCAAAAGCCACTAATTGTTTTTACAATACCGGACGTTTTCTTCGTACTGCTTCTTACAAGCGGCGGATAACTTCAAGATGACAATCCTTATTGGCCGTACGATCATTTGACAAGAAGTCTTGAGGCCCTACGCCAAGCAAAACCTTGACATTAGATCGAACTTGACAAGCTTTTTTGGACTTAGCTCTCCTGGGATCTTCCATGAGGATGATTGTTCTTTGGTTATGATCCTTTTGAACAAATCACTTTCTCAACATTTTCATCGGTTGTTGATGTGCTGGAGCGTCCAGAGAAAGCGTCGTCATTCGCATCCCCTTGACCTTCTGTGAAAAGCTTGTATCACTTGTAAACGCTTTTCTGACTCAGAATAGAATCACCGTATGCCACTGTCAATATTTTTCAATTGTTTTTATTCAAAATATGATGCAAATTATTCGAATATTTTTTTCGATAGCAGAATATTGCCAAACACGTAAAACACTTCTAACTTTTATGCCTCTTACCAACAAACTAAACATGCTAAACAGCTGAAATTGTGAACATATGTGTGAAACGAGTATAGCAACAAAAAAAATCGAATGTATGTAGCCCGCGAAATTTGAATATTCACCTTATTTTTTAATGGTCTCTGATTTCCATTCTATGTTAGGTTTTCGACAGATTTCTAATTTATTTAAATGAACAATAAACCTCTATTTTTTGGGAAAGAAAGTTTTTGGCTTTCTACTACTCCATCTTGATACAAAAAAAGAAGGATGAGG
>WOGN01008772.1:0-11124 GCA_015342105.1 Leptinotarsa texana
TTGCTGGATGCGCAGTGATCTGTTAGAGCATCTGAGGCAAAATTCTGAGAATTCTGACTTGCAAGTCAGAATTCTGAGATACAAGTCAGAATTCTGACTTGCAAGTCAGAATTCTGAGATACAAGTCAGAATTCTGACATGCAAGTCAGAATTCTGAGATACAAGTCAGAATTCTGAGATACAAGTCAGAATTCCGACTTGCAACTCAGAATTCTGAGTTGAAAGTCAGAATTGTAAAAATTTAAAAAAATAATTTCGTGTGGCCCTTCAACGCTTTCGTAAACTCGAACTTTAGGTTAACAGGAAAAATTCATTGGCAAAAGACTTCAAAAATATGCATTTGAATACATCAACACTTATTTCTCATAGTATTCCAAATGTTAATGCATGTGTAACTAACTGTACGTACATACATTATTTCGAGAGTTTAATAGCGCTGCACAACATTCAGCCTTCGGGGTACTTCCTGTTTGAATACCTTCCTTGATATTATCATGTGTTGATTTAAAAGATAGAAAGTACGGAAACGGTACAAGCCTCTCGTAAGTAAACCTCTCCTTTTATTGCGAACTTCAAATACTCGAACCAGCTGGTAGATAACCCATGAACATAAATTATTGGGTTTGTTGCTTATGGATATAAATATGATTTATGTAATATTCAGTCGCTCAAACGACCATTATTGAAAGACATTTAAATAGAATTTTCGTGAAATCATCTTTGTGTAGGTTTTTCTTGAAAAAAATAAACCTCATTTATACAATAAATTTTGTGTGTTAATTTGAGTGTCCCAAAAATATAGAGGAAGAGAATTTGCACGAAGTGAAAATTTTTCAATAATCTAACAAAAAGTGATAAACTGAATTATGTTCAATTTGACAGTATTGGTAATATAAACACTATTCTTTGTTCTGAAATATATACTTCTTTGACATTAAATGCTTACTGAAACATTCAGGTTTGCGCTTTATCTCCTCGTTTGGAAACATATATTAAAATGTCGTCTCAATAATAAGTTGTCTTCAATTTGATTGTTTCTCAAAATATCCATGCCACTCGAAGTTGTCATCTACCATTTTTTGTCGTACATTGTAAACGTTATGGAGAAAATAGATATCAAAACAGATTAATACAGTAAAATAGCTTTCTCAAGAGTAAAATAATTATAAACACGTGTCGCGGTTTTTGTAGAACTCTTTATAGTGAAAATCATACAATAAACTATGTTAATCAGTTTTAATATAGATTTTCATCAAGTATCAGACAGTTCTATTCAGAATAGATATCAAATCTGACTTTTTTTTAGGACAAAACACAAGCACTATATGAAAATTCTTAAAACGCTCTTAGAGCGGTGCCTGTGCAAAAGTAGTGATTCACATTGGATTTGAATCGCTGGAGATTGAATCCATTTGGAAAAACGTTCTCAGGAAGTTTATTCCACATAAACGCAATTCTCAAAATGAAAGAGTTTTTGAACCTTAAAACGATGAGTAGCCACAGTCCGTCGCGTATTGCTGATATGTACCACTCTTAGAATCAAATGTGCCAAGTCACTTGAACACTTCATGTGAAAGTATCTATAGAAGAAAAACAAATCTCCAACCTTTCATTGATGTTCCAGACTATCAAGGTTGCAAGTGATGTTCGCCTCTCCTATCAGGCGGATGGTTCTTTTCCGGTTCAGGTTATGTTTGGGGTCTGAGGGCCATACATGAAAACAATACTCCAAGGAAAGTCTGGTCTGAGCCTTATAAAGCATCAAAAGTTACACTGAGGTTTGTACAGTTCTGGTTCGGAACCATGTATCAAGCTTTTGGGAAGCAGCTTTTGCAATTCCAGCGACATGTTTGTGCCAAGACATATTGGTGTACATTTTAACCCCCAACAAACTTATAGAAGTAGAAAGCGGAATTGCCTGACCTGTCATTATTATATTATCTGGTTCGGAAATATTTATCTTTTTAGAGAAAACCGATGCTTGAGTTTTTGTGGCATTAAAATGAACTTGGTTGATTTCACCCCTTTTCGTAATTACTTCTAGATCCTCATTGAGATATTCAACCTCCTGCTGCCGGTGAAGATGTGCATCTGCAGTCGATGTCCTGGAATCCAAATGTAAGCTGTCGTCAGTAGAACAATATATTGGATTTTGCCAATAAATCGTTGATATACAATGAAAAGAGGGTTGGTCACAATATAGATCCTTGGGGAACACCAGCATTAATAGTAAAAGAATTCGAGAGGACACGTTTCTGAAGAAGTTGCAGAGCCATACACAAAAGTGATCCGAAAAGCCATAACACCGAAGTTTGACCAGCAAACCCACACGGTCAAAGGCCTTAGAAATATCAAGCGCAATAGCTCTTGACTCTCCATGTTTCTCGATTGCGTTATTCCAAATATGGGTGAGATACGATAGAAGGTCGCCTTTTGATCTTTGTTTCCGAAAGTCATATCGATGGTCGCTCAAGATGTTGAAGCCTTTCAAAAATTTGGGGATATGGTGGTTTACGTCTTTCACCATAATTTTTAATATTACTGATAGCAAAGCGACCCTTCTATAGTTATTCGGAAGAGTTTTCTTGTCCTTTTTGGAATAGGCTAAACGCGAACAATTCTTCAACAAGAAGGAGAAACCCTTTTTTTTGTAGGACATGTTGAAAAGTCTGCAAAATAATGGTGTGAGTTTATTTGCGCACTTTTTAATTTTTTTTAATAAAGATAACTGTCGCGTGATGTGTAAAGCGATTCCTGATACAAAATGCAGGGCCTTCCGTGAGTCGTCTGAGACCCCAATGCACTTGCTGTCAGGATGTCCAACATATGCGGACTCAGACTACATCCATCGACAAAACTCGGCCGTAAAAGTGCTTTATTACCACCTACGGTACTTTTACGTTATTGAGAAGACACCAGTGTAGCCCTACGGAGGATAAAGAATCCGCTGTGAGAAATGAGAATCGCCGAACTTATTGGAACTACTAAATCCCAACCCACAGGCTCATTCAAACTAATAAGCCTTGTGTCGTTTTTCTCAACCAACAGAGCAAGAAGATACTTGTCGTTTAGTTTTCAGCTCCTGGCGAGACGAATAAAATCCGAAAACGGGAGGTAAACGAATAAAATATCGAGAATAGCGCCCGCCCAGCGCAACCTCAGAGAAAAATAATAATATAACTAATAAAAAGCTTGTATGTTTCTATGGTTTTTAGATAGACCTAATTTTGAATATTTTACGACTCCACAGAACTTTGTCCATTTAAATGGGTTCTTCTTGCTCAAGTATCACAATCATGTTGATAGGTATTGGTTTTATTTCATTATTATGGATGTCAGTATTCGTTGGCAAAATATTTGTCTCACATCATGAATACAATATCCAAAGAAATGTTCATCTCTGGAATATCTGATTTTTGTAAATAATCCTCAATATTTATTTTTAATTTGTATTCACATTATGTAGATGGTTTTAAGCCCTACTTCCCCAGCCCTTAGTAATATATAATATAATGTTTTAAATTTTTCGCAGATGAAAATTCTATCAGATATCTGAATTCAGTTCCTTGAGGTACACCATACATTATTGTACTGAAGCATATTATAAGTCCTCTCTCACAATGAAGTTATTTAAACAAATATTCGAGTTAGAAGTCTCTCGTATAGGTTGAGAAATGATGTGTTTTATATCAGAAGATTCCGAAAAAGTCAATGGCCACCTATTAAATTTTTCAATTCAATACCGCAAAAATCCAGGCATCGGTTTTCTCCAAAAAGATGTCTCCGAACCGGATATCAGAACAGACAATTCCGCTTTCTGCTTCGATAAGTTTGTTGGGGGTTAAAATGGACACCATATGTATTAGTACAATCATGTCAATTCCGCTTTCTATTTCGATAAGTTTGTTGGGGGTTGAAATGGACACCATATGTCTACAATCATGTCGCTATAATTGCAAAGGCTGCTTCTCAAAAGCTTGGAACAATGTTCCGAACCAGAAAACTTTACACACCTCAAAAACTTTTGATGCTTTATAACGCTCAGATCAGACCTGCTTTGGAGTATTACTCTCACGTAGGTATCATACCCGGAAGCTGCTGGATTCTATCCAAAAAAGAGCCAACCGCCTAATTAGAGACTTGAACATCACTTGAAATCTTGATAGTCTGGAACATTGAAGAAAGTTTGGAGATTTGTCTCTCTTTCATATATACTTTCACGGAAGGTGCTCAAATGACATTTGATTCCACCAAAAGCCGTACATATCAGAAATACGCGACGGACTGTGATTGCTCATTGTTTGAGGCTCAATTCAGTACACCTCGAATTTCACTGTTTAGGAACTCTTCCATTTGGAGAACTGCCATTACGTGGAATACACTTTCTGAAAAAGTGTTTCCAAATGATTTAATCTTCAGCGATTCAAATCCAATGTGAATCGCAATTTTCCTATAGTCCTTGTGTTTTGTCCTAAAAAAAAAATAAAATGTGTAACACATTCATATAATTTAGAAAAGAGTTCTAATTACCTGATGGAGGTCTGTAGATGCATTTCAGGGCCATTTTTTTTAAAACAATACCGCAGCACTCAAATGCTCCCTCCTCGCGAAAGTGGGCTAAATCAAGGACGACTCCTACAAAAGTATTCTGTTAATTTTGTTACATCTAACTGAGTACAATTTTGCCAGTGTTCAGAAATGGAAATAATATCACTTCTCTGTTCCTCGCTTGTTGAAACTTCAATTTCAATAATTTTATATTGAGGCATTCAATATTCTGACAACATAGGTATAATTAAATGTTCTTTAGTTTTTACAGATCTACAAAAACGATGCTTTATCACTACTGAATCTGAACCAATTGGTTGCATTTAGTAAAACCGAATATGAAACTATAAATTGTTAAGTGAGTTTTCCTTAAAATTCGAAGAAAACCATTACTTGCGAAACAAACAGTTACTACTCCCACTTGGCCACACAGTAGCTCCCACAGATAATAACAGTCATAAAAACATTTGAACGGTGTTTAAGAGAAAGTTTCGTAATGCAAGTTGCATGAGGTCGTTCATAAATTAATCAACTGGCGTATCACAGAAGCGTAAACTTGCACTGCATAGTTTATTATTTACCTGGAAAAAATGAGATTATTCATATTTTATTCTTCTTGCAATTTTACAATGTGAATGCGACAATATATGCAATGTTTCCAGATGACTTCAAAAATAATGTGAATTTTTCCTAATAGAAATCGAGGAATGATACAAACGTTTTGAAAAAATGAATAGTTCGAAGTGATATTTGAAAGTGTTCATCCCTCCCAACGTTCCTACTCAGTAGGGTCTGGTAGAGATATTTGTTTTTCTTACCGTCTATGACAAGAAACATTTACAAAACTATTCATTTAATAGAACTGCAATAGTCCAAACAAAGTTCACACTGGCTGAATTGAAGATTGGTTTAGTAGAAATTATTATAATATCTTCCTCTCTTTCTCTTGTAGATTGCTTGGAGAAATTGTTAGAGCTTGTCGAACTCTCTTGGTTTGCATAAACATATAAACATTATTAATGATTTCTCCACCCTGACTGTCAATAAATTTTTTTGAAACTTCTCATGTTTGTAGGCTAGTTTGCGGAACAAGGGATTAAACAATCAATTGTCAAACACTCCTTGAGTTCAAGTAGCAGTTCATGGTAAGATTTTCACTAGAGAGTTTACAAAAACGCAAACACCGCAACAAGTGATATGCTATACAAAGGCTTTCTCAATCATTTTCATACTGACTAAATTCTACCTGATTTTCCACCGAAGTAATCTGAAGTGACATTACTTGCACTGTTTGGAACTTTTGGTGTAGTAATGAATATTACTGGAGTTTTTTCCCAATACCAAACCGTTATTTCAACACCTCGACACGTGTTTCGATCACTAAGTGATCATCTTCACGAGGAAGATTGAACAAAACAGTTATTCTAATTTATACTATAACTACCTCTTCTAGGTACCTGCGTCTTATGTGTCTTCAATTTATTTCACAACATTACCTTATCTACTAGTCTTAAATTAATTTTACAATTTGTCCTTATGTATTAATCAGGCGAATCTAATATTCAAAATATTATTTTAACAAGCTATATAGTATACCATTAGGTCCACCATCGTTATTTATAATACTATTATGTTTACTTATTTCTACCTACACTCTTATAGGCATCTAGATACCTGTTGTTGTGAACTTGTCTAACTAATTTTAATGACCTGAAGTCTATGGAATGGTTTTGTTACAAAATATGATGGGCGACTGCTGATTTTTCAGCTTTTCTATATTTTAAGTGTGCTAAATGTTCCTTATATATTATTTCAATAGTTCTTTTTGTCTGTTCATAATATTTTGATCGCAGCTGTTACATTGATTTCGTAAATTCCAGACTTTTTCCGACTTCTAGACTTTGTCTTTTGGATTTCCTGAAAGGCTCTTTAAGGTATGAGTTATTTTAAACTGAATTGAACTCACATTGAAGAATTCTTCTTCAGGAAACAGTATGCAGAATATTTGAGCTGAGCGAGACAAAGCTTCACGAATAAATTCAAATATTGACTAGGATAGAAGATAAATTGATGGATATAGCCGTTAACTATGTGGTAGGAAATCATCATGAAAAAGGAGAAATAAAAATTTCTATATTTTTACCACTTGTATTTGTAACTAGCGTTACTGTAAGTCCGTCCCATAAGCACTTTTTGAAACGAATACAATAAACTCGAATTCAGGATGGAAGACATTTTAAACTTTTGGGAAAGAAAGTTTTTGGCTTTCTACTACTCCATCAAAGTAACACTTAAAATACCCCGAATAAAATAGATGATCAAACGTTTGCACGTTATTTCGGTGTTTTGAATTTGATGGATTTATCTTGATAACAAATAATTTCAAGCCTTCAGATGATATTCAGTCTGATGCATTTTTTATCTCATTCGATATTATAATTCGTACAAATGTGTTTCATGATTTGGTGCATGTCAAATATGCCTTCACTTTAATTTGTCAGATTTCTTTTGCTTTACTTTTTAGAATCACTTTCTCGAATTTACGGAGGCTTCAGCGTGACAGTATATCTGCATCCTTGCATAATATAATAATATATTTCAATCATAATATAGTTTTTTAATTTATGAAAAAGTAGTGTGATGTATTCAGCTATTCAGATAATGTATTTTTTGTATACGTGGAGGACACTGCCTAATAATTTGCATCCTTATTCAGTTTTTTATGCCGGATTTCTCGAATCTTGGTTGTCTGCAGCTTAACAATCTAACTAAAATTAACAAATCATTGGGAAAAAATGTTTGTCTTTCTTTATCAAAAATTAGTCACTCCTAAAAATATACCTAACCCTTTCAATCTTAACAAATCATCATTCGTGAAACTTTGTATCTAGTTGTGAAACGCTTTATTTTGAATAAATCACAAACAATAACTTATATTCGTCGCAGTATCTAAACTGATAAACAAAATAAAAATAGATGTTTCTCTGTGAAACCACATTTCTCCTACTATGCATATCAGGCACTAATTAGTAAGCAGAATAATACAATGAAAAACATTTATCCATGTGGTTTGTTATCTCAATTGTTGACTGCTTTCTGAGAATTCGTTATTAATATTGTTGATCAAATGACCAAGCGACAATTTTATGAAATATGGTAACTGATAGTACACAGAAATTAAGCGGTAAAACCACAAGACCTGAAACTAATTAATATCATCACATCCATTTGTAATTTGAATGGACTTAATTTTCAACTAATAACGATTAGATTAAAAACAGTTTGTATAGTATTCAAAAATGATTTGAAATCAGAAACAAATTTACCTAAAACTCCAATAATGAGATTGTAGAGTTTGAAATTTTGATAGCAAAACGATATTGAAAGTAATTTTCATTTTTTCATAACTTCAATCAAACGAGGTGAGTATATGGAAGATAAAAATAAGGCATGTTGTTAATTTTTTACTCTTTCGATGAAAAAAAAAATTGGCTCAAACTACGGACGCGCAGCAGGGCAAAATATTAAACTTTTTTTTTCTCGAATAATTCTGACTTCAAACTCACAATTTTAAAAATTTCGAATTTAAATATAGAAATAATTCATTGTGAAATGTCTGTTGACTCATCGCCAGATATTTCTTCGGCGCCAGCTTCACAGGGTTGCCCAGGGTGATCCAGGCAAGATTGCATCCTTTGATTCCTTTCCATGTCCTAAGGGATTGAGCATGGATGTAACATTTGGCTAGTTCCGCAATTGTTAAAGTCAACACGCCGTAGGTTTCACTGAGTCCTAAAATTCTTAGTTCAGTTGCTTCCTTGGATAAAGAGTTGGCAATGCGATTACCTTTACTCCTGTCGTGCCCTCTTACACATCTCTGGACAATGTTATTATCTACCGAGTCTTTGGCTAAATCTTGATGGCATTCTAGTACTTGAGGTAACACGTTGTCTATTTAAGGCTAATAGGGCTTATCTACTATCAGTGCAGATTGTTATGTTTCAGTCAGAAATTTCTTTCCTGGTTATTGCTTCTGTGACGATTGAGTTACCAACCAGTTCTTTTTGAACCACGCTTGTATTTTTTACCATTTCCCACTTAATCCTTAGGCTTAGTGATCTGCAATACACTCCACATCCTGAGCCTTTTTTGGGTTTATTAAACACAAACCTGGCTTCAATTGCATCAAAGAGCCGTAATCAAGAAAATCACATCAACATTTTATCGATTTCTTTGGAGGATAATACGTTTTGTTGGTATTTTTGACTTCAACACTTCCCCTTTCCTAAGCGATGTGATAAAAGTGTGAAGTGTAAAGTTTTTTTTTCAATTTTTACTTCATTCGTCTGGCAGTTTCCCATTTTTTTATAGAAGGCCATTTTGAATAATAGTTGATTATAATTTATGCTTGTTATTTCATATATTATTCTAGCGCAAATTTCCACATTTTTTGTAAAAACCAACTTTGTAGTTGGTAACATTCACCTTCTTGAGAGTCCTTTATTAATTAATCATCTGAATCATAATATTATGAAGACATATCTATTATAGATATTTCTTGCCCAGTAGTCATTTTCAAAAGAAGCTGCTAATAGGGACTGGACCATTGAAAAGTAGATTCTTCAGTAGAAATTTATAAACAAAATTTCATATTTCATTGATATATCTATGAATCAAAAACTGTGAAAGAAAACAATTCGACTACACCGAGGTGAAAACAGACTGTTAGGATGTGTAGTTTTACAGTCCCAATCTTTGCTGGGATCTTCTTCTCATGGAGACGAGAAATAATGATCTCAGGACGGTTTTGGAGTATTTGTTCAAGAGTAGAGAGTCAGATCACAGTATCAAAAATCATTAAATATAAACTTCAGAAGTTCATTCACTGATATAACTTGTTTAGGTACCTCGACTCTGAGCTGTGCAGGATTTGCAGCTCTTGTTTGGGGCAACCGCTTTCTTGGGAGCTCATTTAGTGAAGTAACAATTTAGGTGATGAAAAAACAATGCAAGATTATGAACCAAGATATTGGTTTCAAATGAAAAAATTGCTTAAAATGTGTTCAATTTTGTGTTCAAAATTGGCTTTATTCATCATCGTGATCGGGCCACACAATCATTCCAGAGCCGTTTTAATATTTCAATACCAGTTTTGTAGAACGATTTATTTTTTGCCCCAAAATAGGCCTAGTTTCAGCAATAACCTCTTCATTTGAGCGAAATTTTTTACCGGTGAGCATTTTTTAAAGTCTGCGAACAGAAAAAGCCGCTGGAGTCCAGACCTAGAGAATATGGTGGATGAGGAAGTAATTCGAAGCATAATTCATGCAATTATGCCATGTTTTTGATTGACTTGTGGCACGTTGCGTTGTCTTGATGAAATTTTTTTTCCTTGTCATATGCGCTCATTCCTTTGCATTTTCGGCCTTCAAATGCTCCTATAACGCTACATAATATTCACTGTTGAAGGTATTTCCCTTCTCAAAATAGTCGATGAATATTAGACCACGCACATCCTAAAATACCGAGGCTATAACTTTTCCAACGCTTTGGACGAGGTTTACCAGACTAATATGATTTCGAGGTAATGAATATTTTGAAAATCATCCCGAATCGAAAGCGAGGGTTAATTTTCCTTTACCAGATAATTCAAGCATGCGTATTCGGTAGGAGAATTCCACATCATATTGAACTTCAACGGATTGTTTGAAAATGTATGGTTTAGACTTTCTAAGTGGGTCAATATAGGCTTTGGATGACTTTACAGATTTGAAAATCCAATTGAAATTGATAAGCTCTATGACACATTTCGGTCAGTTTATTGTGTGAGCGTGAACAAAATGACTGCATATTTATTTTACCAACTGTAGTTAAAGATTCAGAATAGTTCATTCTTTCATTCAACGATAAACAACGGAATTTACTGAAATCACTTTTGTAAGTATATAAAATTATAAAAAAAACACGACATTTCACCACTACAGTTACACAGAAATATCAGAAGCTTTATTTTTTCCTCAAGGTGTGTAAAGTGTAAGTGTTATGTCACAATATTATTTTCTGCTTATCTCAGAAAATTTTTACCATAAGTTGCTCTAGGTGACCACCACAAGAATTTTTTTTAACATATTCTTGAGTTTCCAAAGTAACACGAGACGAAATATGCATTTCATTGGTCGAGAACTATTGGGATGAAATTTTTTCAGATATTATTTTTCTCCAAACCAATGTAAAACAATTCACGAATTCTATAATTTTTTTAACGATATTTCATTTTCCATTTCGACTGTTTCAAATCATCTCTATTCCACGAAACGGCTCATTTTCATGAAATTTCAATTCTTGAACTATATAAAATTATTTTGTTCCAATTGGTTTATTGGTTTTCAAGTGTAACATGGCGACGTTGCACAGGTGCCTGATGGTTTTACTTCAACTCTCTGCGCGGCATTAGCTGGGTGAGTTGTATGTTTTTCCGTTAGTTATCTGCCACACGTACCTACAAAGTCGTAGGTCTGCATGAGAGGAAAGGGGGAACCCTCAGCATGTCACAATGCACCTCTCCGGAATATATTA
>WOGN01008773.1:0-11124 GCA_015342105.1 Leptinotarsa texana
TAAGGGAGTTGAAAATGCCATTAATAAAAAGAACCTTCGATGAAGAAATTTGAAATCTATAACAACTGATGGAGGCAAAAATATGTATGGTAAAAATTAAGGAGTGGTTGCACTTGTGTCAAAGGCTGTAGAAAATGATGGTGGTTCGAAACCATTAGTCTTACATTGTATCATTCATCAACAGTCCTTGTGCGGAAAATGTTTGGATATGTCTGAAGTTTCAAAATCAGTCATATCAGTTGTTAACTTCATCAGATCCACTGGACTGAATCACCCACAATTCCGCGAGTTTATTCAACAGATTGGAGAAAATGATTTACCATAACATACTGCCGTACGCTGACTTAGTTGCGGAAAAGTCCTTCAGCGCTTTTTTGAACTTCGAGCAGAGATCGATTTTTTTTTAAATGAGAAGCAGCGCCCTTTTGCCGATTTAGAAAATAGTAAATGGATGGGGAAGTTAGCCTTCTATGTCGATTTGACAAATCAAATGAACGAACTGAATTTGAGATTGCAAGGAGAAAATCAGTTTCTCCCTGATTTTTACACCAATATCAAATCCTTCAAGCAGAAAATAATAGTATTTCAATCGCGATTACGTAAACAATGATTCACACATTATGAAACATGTGAAATAATCAGCCACACTACAGAGACTGAATTTCCCGTCAATTTTGCAATCTAAACTTTGAACAAAACACGTGTTGCGTTTTTCTAAAACTGTCTAGTAAAAATCACACAATAAAGTGTTTTTAGAATACGTTAGTTGTGGATTTTCATCAAATATCGGCTGATTCCATCATATATATCTTAAAAAAGCCCCTACAGGCTTTTTGGCCATTTGGTTTTTTAAACTAATTCTACGATGTGATTTAACGACCCAAAACATATGGTTCTTCAACCAATTTATAAAAAATAGAGTGTACCCCAAATTTACCGCCCTGAAGACCAACAATAGAAGTAGAGCAGCAAAACTGTCTAGTGAAAATTTACACAATAGTGTTTTCAGAGTACGTTGGATATAAATTTATTCGAAAGCGGAATAGTTTTTCAGCAGGACGGTGCACCTGCTCGTTATGCAGCTCCTGGGCGACAATTTTTGGAAGATTATTTTCCTGGTCGCTGGATTGGCAGAAGAGGTCCTATAGAATGGCCACCAAGGTCTCCGGATCTCACTCCTGTAGATTTATTTGAATTGGGTCATCTAAAGTCTGAAGTGTATGAGAATCATACATTCATACAACATTAGAAGATTTGAGAGAGAATATCACGAGGAATTGCAGATAAATAACTCCCGAGATTCTCAACCATGTAAGAGCGGCAATGAAAGCTTGTTTGTACCATTGTATGGAAGTTTTTGAACATTAACTATAGAAAATGTTTTCTTCTCATTGTCCAGTCATCAGATTTTAATTCAAGAATCCATAAAAAATCTCTTTTTCTGATTTATTGCTTCCATATTCGTCTCTAGAACGGATATTTAAAAATGTGGCTTCCTGCACCATTGTTGACCTATTTTTTTATTTTTCCTGCAAAATCATCGTTTCCAAAGTTATTCAGGGTGGCTCATTTTCAACTGAAATAATTTGTAGCTCCCGAACCATGAGCTTCAAACAATATGTTTTCTACTTCGTTGAAATCTATGAATATGTCAAAATGTGTCCCCCTGTTTTTTTTATTTTTCTAGAAAAACATTGCACCAAAAGTTTTTCATGGTGGCTCGTGTTAAACGGAATGCACTGTAGATAAGTTTAGTATTATTCTTTAAAAAAAATTTCATCTTGATCGAAGCAGAAATTGATGACGAAATCAAATTTCGAATTATGTATGTAAATGATTCGATTTTCGCAGCATATGACTGCGAATATTTCTAATTTTCACTGACATGAATGACTAACATACATATTTCCATCTTTCAATAATAGATGCAAACCAGATAAAAATTTCCAAAAACAAAAAAATTGTAGACAAACAAGCCCAAAATTCTTCTGGTATGTAAAATAAAAACCTACCTCCATTCATCTTCTTCAGCTCAATGAGATGCAGCTGCTTCTGCTCAATTTTCTCCAAGAAATGTTTATTTTCGATCTCCAGCTGATCAAAATCCACGGCGTGCACATTTTCTCTCAGCTCCTGTCGCTGTATTAGCACGCCAGACACTTTCTTCAACTGCCCCTTCAAAGAAGCAGTTCTCAGCCTCAGCTTCTCGATATTCAACGTAGCACTCTTCAACCAGTCCTCCATGTACTTGACGAACTTTTCCGCTGGGATTCTCTGAGTGAGGGGATCCACCGCTTGGGTCACTATGTTGAACTCAAAGATGTTCCTCGCTTCTGTGATATCTATTTCCCTGATGCTGAACTCCTCCAGCTCTGCCTTGAGGTTTCTCTTCAGCCTGTGGCTCTTCTTGATGTAATGCTCTAGACTCGACTGGATCTCCTCTGTTGCTTTTAGTACCATATCGTTTTTCTGGGAAAGGTTTATTTTCGGTCCCTTACCCTCTATCAACGAGGAAATGCTGGTGTACGAGTCCAGTTTAGTGCTCCTCCTGGTGACACTTGGCACACCCAGAGAAACAGAAGCTGACATCATATCAGTAGCAAAAAGCGCTATGTTGGGGTTTTCTGAAATACCCAAAGCGTACTTGAACAGACTCTCCAGTCCCTCCATTGCCAGGGGGTCGTTGTTTTTCAGGAAATCGTAGAAAATCATGTTCTCCAGCACCAAATGCCTCTTCTCAGTCTCCATCTCGCTTATGAGGTCTATCAGTTGTTGGTCAGAGAGATCATCCAGGGGATGTTTTTGTTCTTCTTCTATGATGTCGGAGTCTCTTTGGGAGAAGCTTCCTGGGCCATCGTCGCCTGGATCATACTCTTGTTGTAAATCTTCATCGTCGAACATTTTTTTCCGGTACAATATACGGTGGGATGACAGTTTGGTTTCTGGCGTTTCGCTGTATTATGTTAGATCGATAATAATTCGTCGGTTACCCAGACAACGTGGCTCATTTGATAAATACGGGAGAATAACACGAAATGTATTATCATGAAGCCATCTATCCACTTCATGGAAAAAATTTGGTGGAAGAAATAAACTTTACCGTCTCCTATGTACAATTTTAGTCCACTCTAAAGATAAATGGATTGTGATCCGAAATTTTCGAGTTGTTATTTTATATAAAATCTAGCTGACGCAGCAAACTCAAAACACTGGTTGCTGCAACGTTTTTCGTAAATTCTTCAATGAATAATCGCGTGCCGTTGCACAGCCGTGGTTGATTCAATTCATGGAGCGGTTCATCCATCAGTTGTAAATTTTGCGGTAGCATGGCTGGCAAATCAAATGAGTTAAAAAATTGTATTGGTTGATTCACAGTTTTGGTGGCATCGCAAACTGTTTCTACGCTCCATGGATAAACAAAAATAGCGGTCGGGAACTGTGTAGGCAGCAAGAGTGTATATAATCAATTATTAGGGTTTATTAACAAAAATCAAATCATGTTTACCAATCAATCACAAATTCTTGTGAAACAGCACTACAGTTATCATTAACTAAATTTACTAATGAAACAGATGAAGGTGAATATGTTGTAGCTGTCTTTTTAGATTTCTCATCATTTATAACAAATCACACAGGAGTGCCACAAGGTAGTGTGCTTGGTCCCCTATTATTCATTCTATATCTGAATTATATTCAATTATTCACAGACTGTGAGTGTATCAACTTATTTGCAGATGATACCTTATTGACCTGTACTGGAGTGAGTTTAGAAGAAACTGTTGGCAGGATGAATAAAGTTCTAGAGAAAGTAGAAAAATATCTAAAAACCAATAAAATGAAACTTAACGTTAAAAAAACAGAAGCAATGATAATTACTACTGAATTCAAATATAATCAAATGAATACAAACAACATAAATATAAAAATTGAAGATGAACGTATAGAAATAGTAACATTAGTGAAGTATTTGGGATTTCAACTTGATAATTGCTTATCATTCGACGATCACTTCAAATATATTGAAAAAAAGATTGCAAAAAAATTATTTTTCTCTCAAGAATCGCCAATAACTCATCAACAGATACAAAAATTATGGTATATAAATCAATAATCTATTGTTCCAGGGTTTTCATTTATAAAATATAAAATAAAATGACCCCACCATACTAACTATCATTATTAACTTTCAATAAGGACATTCATCACCATTCTACTAGGCACAACAGTCACATTCATATATATAGAACAAATACAAGAAAAAGTATGAGTATTTTTTAAAGGTTTTGTCCAATTCAATAATTCACCTGATTCAATTAAATCTGCTCTATCATTTTAGATTTTCAAGAGCGAATTATTAAAATATATTCATGATGGAAATAAAAAAAAATCCTTTTCGTTCAGTTCAAATTATGTATGTATATAAAGCTGTAATATTTACATAAATTTTGTTGATTATATTATATTTTGAGTTAGCTAACCTGTATGTTAGGGAATCCTAATTCAATAAATAAATTCAAATTCGATAATGAATAATTTTCAAGTTGCTGTTCCATTGGTGTATATTTGTATATAATTGAAATGATTAAAAAGTGAAAATGTATAGTATTTATTTCAAACATTCAATGTTGTATGATTTGAAAAAAAATATGGAACACTCGCATTGACGTATTATAAACTCGCCTATACCGGCTGTGGCAAATCATAACTAAATCACAAAATTTTATTTAAACACTTTGTTAGCATTTTGCATTCATAATGAGCGTTCATTACTTTTGGCAATCAGGAAACAGAACAAATATGCCCTCGATCCGAATCCCACGCGTTTATTCAAAATTTTCTTTGCGTAGGTACTACAACGTGGTGGGGCCGAGGGTCATCAGGCCTAACAGCGAGTACCACTGCGCGGTAGGCGTGCAGGGGACGTCGCAACCCACCAGCGTGACGGTTGTCCTCCGGGGCACCGCTTTCCAAGGGACGCCCTTCCTCGCCCAAGACCAGCTCGTCGTGCAGCCTTACGGTTCAGGAATTTGCAGGTTAGAGGTGAGCATATCATAGATACTGATCGATAATTACTTCCTGCGAATCTACGAATAAGTTTTTGTCTTTTAAACGTTTTTTTACTCTCCAATAATACTATAATATGTTTTCAATTAGAAAGTGTTCTTCCTCTTCAGTCTGTGCTCGGAACATTCATTATGGAATTGTATCAGATATCATTTGAAGGAAAGCTACAAAATTTCGTGTCTGGAACACATTACAGTTACATAGAACCCTAATGGGGAATTAGCAACCCGAAACCTTTCTTTCCCAAAAACTATGATTTTTTTTCAACAATAAACGATATTTTCAAACATAAACCAAATTTCGTCAAAAACCTTCTTGCCGACGATATGTCAATCGCGGATAATTTTCATAACCTCAATACCTTTTTGTAACAACCCATTTTGAGTTGTATATATGTATATAAGAGATGAAGTACCTATAGGAAGCAAAGGAATAAGATAAATAACTATTTTGAAGACATCAGACATTAGATATATAATAAAAAACGTGTGCGTCTCGGGACGTTCGACAGAAGTGATAACAAACTAATCTAAATTGAACTATTTAATATTGAAATTGTTTGACTTGAGAAAAGCTTAGGTTATTACTTAAATTTTATCTATATCAATATGATAATGTAAGAAAATGTTATTTATTAATAAAACCTTTTATTGATTATATTGTATATGTACTTATATTATAGCTACCATAAGCTAATTGTTACTTTTGTAGAATAAAATAATGTACATGCACAAAATTAGTACCATTATTTTAAAGCCTTGTTTCAAATAATATAACGTACTTGCTGGTTTGATTTTTATTATACAGTCAACAGTATATGTCTAACGCACACTAAACACTGAACGTTTCTCCGACGAGAGAGGGGGAGCCTGCTTTCCGCTAACGTATGCGTGAGAAAAAGGAAAGCCAAACTGGTGCCGTTACGAGTTAGGTAACGAAGAGGTTCACCCTCTCATAAAAAGTTATCGCTTCAATAAAAACCACTGAAATAATAAAGTTTTCGAGACACAAAAGACACTACACAAAGTCTCTTATTTGTTCTGTAACTCGTGTTTCAAGATAACGTTCAGTTTGACAAACATAGCATTCAGGACCGCGTTCACAGATCAATTCGTACACTATATTGGATTGTAGGTATGTCTTGTCGTGCTTGAGTTTTTGTTTTGAGAAAAATCCTTTCAACTGTATTTTCATTTGGGAAGGTCACTTGGCATATGTTCGTTACCAAGTGACATTCCAAGTTTTTCAGACAAACTTTCTACATATAGTATTTCCTGATATTTAGTGTTGACTTTTGTATTTTGGAAAGTGGAAATTGTTTCATCAATTATTTTTCGAATAAGGGCTATTGGAAAATTAGTTTTCACTAGGTGATTCTCGATTGATAGAAATAGATTTATTTTAAATAGATATCCGAATACCCGTAAATATTATACAAATATATCAGTTATTAAACAAAATTACAAAAAACACTGAAATATATAAGACAGTATATAATGGAATATATTGGGTAAAACATAGTAGTAGTGGATGATGAAGAGATTAATAGAGAGAAGAATGATGAACAACTCAATTGGAATAGTATTGTGCCTGTAGATATTGAGATAAGGAGAGTTTGAAGAGTTGAAGGATGTTACTTTGTGAAAAATACAATTCATTGTTCTTGCAAGGTTAGTTCGTATTTGTATCGTATTTGAGGTAATGTGCTGCTTTTCCAGTGAGTATTTTGAATATGAATATCATAGAAAAATATTGTAATCTATCTTTCACTATCATCCAATTCAGAAAATCAATCATTGATAATATAGGAGTATATTTATGGCATTTTAATAACAAGCGCATGTTTTGTAATTTTTGTAGAGTAGAGATTAAATTATCGTCTAGTAATGATATCAAAGTAACACAGTAATCAAAGTGTGGTAGGATTATTGTTTTATAAACAGTCATATTACATTGGAATTTTAATTGTCTACTAATTCTAGTAAAGAAAAACAATTTTTTAGAAATTTTATTACACAAATCCCGGAAGTGGTTTTTTTAAGTTCATATTGTTATCAACGATGAAGCCTAGGTATTTGAATTCTTTCACAATTCTGTAGTTTCGCCGTAGATCTCAATATCAATGGAGTTGATGTCAATTAAGTTATATTTATATTGTGTTGTCAATATTATAGCTTTCGTTTTAGTGGTATTCAGTTTGAGTTTGTTTATGTTCAAGAACTTCGCCACGTTTTCAAGAGTCAAATTAATTTTACGTACAGTATTATGAATATCAGAGTCGCTTGCTGCAATGAGAGTATCATCTGCAAAGAGGTTGATGAATTCACATTCACTAATAAAATTTATGTTATTCAAATATAGTATGAATAAAACATGGCCAAGTACACTTCCTTGGGGGACCCCGGTATCAATTGCTTTTTGGCTTGACAGGACGTTGTTTATTTTAGTACATTGGGATCTGTTGAGTAAATAACTTATGAACCATAGCAACACCCTACCAGTTATTCCATAGTACTCTAATTTTGATAGCAAAATAGATATATCCATAGTATCGAAAGCTCCTTTGAAATCCAAAAATACTGCTACTACATATTTATTGTCATCATTTGACAGTTTCCATCTAGACAAGGTGACTTGAAGAGCAGTTTCACATGAGTGTTGCGATCTAAAACCTGATTGATACTCCATCAAAACGTTGTTGTCTTCGATATATGTGCATATTAGGATATAAGCAAGTAACTCTAATACTTTTCTAAAGGAGGCAGAGTGTTTATGGGACGAAAGTTAAAGGCTTCGTTTGCGTTGTAAACTTTAGGCACAGGAACAACTGTTGTAATTTTGAGTTGATCTGGAAAGTGCCCATTTATCAAAGAAGTATTGACAAAATCAAGAAGTACGTGACCTAGTACCGAAAAGATACTCTTGAGAACCTTGTTATTCGTTATAATAGTGTTACATGTTATCCAAACATGAAATAATTGACTTCAGTTCCTTCAGTGACAAACGTTTGAAATCGGACAAATTACATCCAATCACTTCAAGATTTTCACATGACCATTGTACAGAAGCCGGAATTATTGCTTTAATATCAAGAATACTTTCAATAAAAAAATTATTAAAGCTTTCAGCTTTACCTTGGTCTAACATCACTCTCTGTGTGTCAAATACAATTACATCAGGAAGGGGACTATTATTGGGTTTAATAAGTGCTTTCAAAGATTTCCACATTTTCTTTGCATCATGCGAACAATCATCAATCTTCCGTTTGTAGTAGTCACCTTTTTAGAGATTTTCTTTATGAAACTCGGGATTGAAAATGACAATTCCTCATAATGTTGATTATACTGTGAAAGTTATTTTTCCCCTAGATCGGCGATTTGGAAGATGGAGAATACAGCCTGGAGGTACGTGGCTCTGGAGGATTGGACTTCTCGACAGTCTTCCCGATGGAATTCGTTCACAAGAGTTATTCGGTGTTCATACAAACGGACAGACAAGTGTACCAACCCGGATCAAAAATCATGTTCCGGGCTATTGTGTTGAATTGGCGATTGCAACCTGCTGCCGAAGTTAGGAACGAGTTGCTTCATATACACATTTCGGTAAGCAAATTTTACATCTATCTTTACTAATATAAATGTGACAGTTTGTGAGGATGGATTTATGTATGTATTTATGTTTGTTTTTGGCTCATTAACGCCTAAACGACTGAACGGATTTAGATGAAACTTTACATACAAAAACACAAAAGTGTTTTTGTAATTTTGGTCATAATATTACGATAAGTATTGAGTAAGTTTGAAAAATGCTTGCTACCTGAGAGCTTGGCGTGCGCTGTTTATACCGTTGGGGTTACATGCAGATAATGTACCGTAAGATAGTTTACCTTATATAGTTGTTAATAAAAGTCCGCCACAGCATATATCTACCTCTTATGTGGTAGCCACTATATGCAAAATACTGAGCCATAGATACAATTAAATTGGATTCTTTTTTATGATGCCCAATTTAGAATATCTGTCAAAGTAGATCACCTATGCCGGTTCTGTGATACAGCCAATTCAATTAACAGAAACAAGAAGAAACACACGAAAAACGATCGAAAACACACGCAAAACGATCGAAAACACACGAAAAACGATCGAAAACACACGAAAAACGATCGAAAACACACGAAAAACGATCGAAAACACAAGAAAAACGATCGAAGACGCACGCGTTGGCGTTTGTTTCGACCGTTATTCATTCGTTTTCGACCGTTATTCATTCGTTTCGATCGTTTTGCGTGCGTCTTCGATCGTTTTACGTGCTTCTTCGATCGTTTTTCGTGTGTTTTCGATCGTTTTGCGTGCGTCTTCGATCGTTTTTCGTGTGTTTTCGATCGTTTTGTGTGTGTATTCGATCGTTTTTCTTGTGTTTCTTCTTGCTTCTGTTAGTTGAATTGGCTGTGTCACAGAAACGGCATAGGTGATATACTTGTCAAATTCTCATAGAAATTGATACAATTTTCATTCAAATTCGTTTCTATACATGAGGATCTCGTAAACGATAAGAGATAGAGTGTCGGTTAAATAGTGGCAAAGTTGTGTATTTTAGAGACCCATTCAATGATGCAAAGGAATCGAATATTGCTCTTTTGGTTCTGGAGATATACAAACAAATAATTTGGGATTTTCTGGTTTTTCCTGTATATCTCCAGAACTAAAAGAGCTATATTCGATTTCTTTACATCATTGAATAGGTCTCTAAAATACGCAACTTTGCCATAATTTAACCAACACTATCTCTTATCGTATACGAGATCCCCATGTACAGAAACAAATTTGAATAGCCCTGTAGATAAACTTTGTCTTTTACACTAAGTCATTTGGACGAATCATTCAAAAGATCAACTTGACGCAACGCAGTAAGCCATTACGCGTTGCGTCTACTGTAAGACTTCGGGGGACGATACGCTACGCTGAAACTTATCAAAAAGCATTTAAAATATTTTGATTTATTTTACAGGACGGTTCCGGAAACAGAGTGAAGGAATGGCGAGGAGTGGAAGTGATCAAAGGTGTTTTCACCGGCGATCTTAAACTCAGCGAAAGCCCAGTTCTCGGCAACTGGAACATATCCGTTACAATCCACGGACAAACCTACAACAAAACCGTGGAAGTGGCCAAATACATCTATCCAAAGTTTTTCGTAGATATCACCACAGAAAAACACGTGACGTTCAGAAATAACGTAATAAGAGCTCAGATCAGTACGAGGTAAGCGCCTCTTTCGCATTAAAGTTGCTCAGAAAAAGTAACGCATTTTTTCCAGGTCGCATTTGGGAAGAAAGATCCAGGGTGAAGCTACCGTCACGGCTTATCCCACAATATACTCTGGTGTAATCCAACCGATCTTCCAGAATCCCATCCGCAAAGTTCAGGAAATCGATGGCAGCATAACGGTGGAATTCGATATAGAAAAGGACTTGGGACTGAACGATGAGTACGAGAGGACGGTCATCGTAGACGTGATAGTGGAAGAGAAACCAACAGGTCGTAGACAAAATAATAGCGTCGAAGTTCATATCCACAAGTACGATTACCATATGCAACTCATAAAGACTTCGGACTACTTCAAGCCTGGCCTCAAATATACGGCTTATGTAAGATATTTTTTCTTTCTCGACCGTCATCGGTGATCATTTTTTAGCCCCAAATCCAGAATCTGTTGAATATCAAAGAATTCAAAAAATTTTCGAACCAATTTTCAATATCAATAGTAATGGTCCGAATACAACCAAATTCTATCTGTTCTTGCTCAGCAATTAAACTGGAAATATTATGCTTTAACATGGAACGCCATCACTTACCATTGGCTGAGATGAATAGAGCTGTAGGGCTTCTTCAAGGTGGCATGCGACAAAATGATGTAGCTCTTCGTTTGGGGGTCTCCCAAAGTGTTATCAGTCGATTGTGGCGGCGTTTCCGTGAAACTGGCAGTCCAGCCGAACAACATCCAGGGCGAGGACGCGCTACAACTGCAGTTCAAGACCGATTTTTGGTCTTAACCGCAAGAAGA
>WOGN01008776.1:0-11124 GCA_015342105.1 Leptinotarsa texana
GAACCATATGTCTGTGACTTCTGCCGTTGATATAATACTTCTCGATCTTAAATTTGTTTGAAAATTTCAAAATTAAAATGACTTTCTCTACTTCGTTGTTTATATACATTCAAATCGATAATTTCTTTAATATTTCTGCTCATTCAAAACTATTTCACATCAGGACTTGGGGTATTCCACATAACGAACCCATTTTTTGAACTACACAAAAACACTTTCCATTGTTTTTTTTTTCTTGTGGGTACCCACTTGCTGATATTTTGTAAATAAGGATGTCCTCACATCCCGAACCTTTTTACCAATTCTCCAATAAGATATTTTAGAGAAATATCAAAATTCACAAATTTTTTCTCACTGAAATAAAATTGTATTCCACATTAGGCACCTTTACTCTAGAGTAAATTTAACTGTTTCACATTTTGTTGTATGGAAGTGAAGTTGTTTTGGTGTCCATCCGAAATTGGTAAAATATCTAGAAAGAACATCATTGGCAGTATTAACAATTTTGACAAATATTTGATTTTACGTTTCCCACTATTCTATTCCAAAGTCGTCTATTGAGAAGGAATAAAAATTATCAACTGGACGAAGAATAAATGAACATTAAAACAACTGAGTTATCATAGTCATAGGAAAAAAAGATACAGTTTGTGACATTTTTCAAAATTTCTGCAGATGCCTTGCTGGCATCCAATTCTTGGGTACAATAAAACGCAAGACGTTTTCTGAAGCCTTTTCTTCAGAAGATGACAAACTGACAAAAGGTATGACGAGCTTACATGACAATAAAAAAAATTGTGGAATCGATAACTTTGAACATCGATGAAAATAGATTTTCTATCAGACTTTCGCTCTGCTCGCAGAAAATGCGTTCTTTATACAAAGTAGACGTTTTTCCATCTCGTTACATAAATATCTATCATTTATCACTTCCTTCATTCCCCCACTCAAATCTTATCTCTAGCACATGAATGATGATGATTTCGCAAGAACATCTTTGACTATGGCATTGAAACTGTGATTCATTTATGGAAAAAAAGTTATAATGGCTAGAACTCAATATTGTATATTGCAATTATCACAGGGGTAGGCACAGATGTTTGCTGGGATAATTATCAAAGTGGTACTTTGGTAGAGATCTACAAAAAGGAAGGCAACTGATATTTTGCACAGTCTGAGGAATAATTTCAATTTTTTTTCAACAACCCTTCATGATATACATCAGAATTCAGCTCCTGTAACTTTGAATAGTTCTTGAATTGATGAAATCATAAAATAATATTCGTGAGCTGGAAGTTGTGCTTAAATACATCAAACTCAAGAATATATTTCTTTGTTTTTGGGGAATGAAATTTTTGGCTTTCTACTAATCCATCTTGATACAAAAAAATGTGGTAATCTTCCAAAGAAAGAAAGCAAGCAATCAATTTTAAAAGAAGTAACTCTAAACATAGATGTGTAATCATGCAAAGCAGTAACTTTCAGACAGAAACTGAAAGAAAGTCCTCCTGAAACAGCTACTTTCATATAAACATTGAATTACAGGAAAGAAAATAATTCTTTCGAAACAAATACTTGTATATGAACACTGAATTATACAGAAACACTTTTCTCTCCTCAGTTTCTATTCCAAACATTTGTTATGGAATTAAATCATATTTCATTCACATCAGATTTCTACACAATATACTAAATGAAATGTAGATTTTTTTTCACTTACATACATCAAGACGGAGTAGTAGAAAGCCAAAAACTTTTTTTCCCCAAAAATTAATCACTCCTAAAAATATAACCCTTTCAACTCATATTTCTATGTATTTTAAATTTAACACTTTAACTAAGTATAACATTAATCTCACACTCAGGAGACCTTCTATCTTTATTCTTGATTCGAAAGAGGTTTTTTTTCAATTGATAGTTGATATTATGATACACGTCAGTTCGAATGGATAACACACAGGCTTTTGTGCCAGATTTTCGTTGAATTGGTTGAAAAGTTTTTGAATCAAAAAAGAATTGAAGAATATGGGCAACTAAAATTTGAAAAACCCAAGTTCAATTATTTTTTAACAATTGGGCTACCTCCTATTTTTTTACATTGGTCACATGTGATAACGCAGACACTAGACGTTACCTATTTGTTACTGAGTGCTGATGGTTAGAAACATTATCAGGTGCTGGAGCTTAAAGCTAGCTGAGAGTGATAATATTTCCATCACCGAGTTATTTCTAACAAGCCACTGATACTTGCAGACGCAGATATGATAGACGCACCATAATTAAATTGACGATTAGTTGATTGTTGTTTATGTTCTGAATATGAATTATTTGGGTGTGCCCATTTTCTTCAGACCTTTCTTTAAGCTTACTAATTTTATGTATTTGAATCCAATTTAAGGAAATTTCAATTTGTGGAAGATAATTGATAAAACTCTACCAGGTTAAGCACTCGAAGAACTACAATGTCCATCAATTTGATACGTTAGGTACCTTGTTACAGAACACAGTATTAGCTTGAGTAACAGATCTGCGATAATTAAGAAAACGTCATGATTTGTACTTTCATCAAGTGGTTTGAGATCAAGGTAGTTCGCACCTTTTTTGTCCAAGTCAGAAAACCTGTTTTTGATCACGAAGTTTTAGCGCCTTCTTTAAACCTGCCGCACGCCTTCTTCCATTTGCATTGGGTGCACCACTGATCTTTATGGCTCATTCCATACACTTTACGACATTTTTTGTTCTCGCCTCTGAGTCTTTTGGGTGAAACCGGCGTTTTAGGACGAGGTGAAAGCTTCACAAGCTTGTGTGGAGATTGAGGTAAGGAGTGATTGTTCAAGAAGCTTTGACGCATGCTTCCAACCAATTGCCTTTGATAGTCCGGATCTTCGTGGAAGGGTCTGGCCATGTCCTGATGAGAGAGAGTAGGAGGTGGACTGGTCTGGTCTACTTCGATTTCTGTGTAATAAAACTCCTCCTCAGAATCTCCACAAACTTGGCCTCTGAAAAAATCGAAGTACTGTATTAGTAGGAATAGTGGGTACGTTGAAGCTGTAGAAATTGGAATGTTCTTAAAGAAGTTCATCATAATGAAATTGTTGTAAACAGTGCGCCAGGGTATAACACAAACATACATATTACAAGAATAACTGAAAGGTATAGTATTTCCAATACCAATTGGAACAGCACTGAGAAGGAATTCCCGCCTCGACATAGGCGTCGGCATATTATTTTTCAGTGGTAGTTTTTCAGTTACTTATTCTTACAATCATAGCAATTGATCGCCCCATGAAAAAGTTATCTCAACTGAATTTTTCCACATTGGGTAATTATGAAAAACTTCGAAATTTAAGGTAGTTGATTTCCGAGTCGAAAACTCCAAAATACAATGAAAACACAAATAATCACACCGAATTCTCGTCAAACATATATTTACAAAGTGATAGAGACCAACAAAATTGCTTGAAGAATCAAACTTTTTCTTCGCTACATTCGGATGAGGTGGAATCATCATCGGGTTGAATAACGATCGGATTTATGGAACTTTGCACATAATATTTGTTGTCTTCTTTTATAACGTGAGCCACACAGTTCTTTCACACATCACTCTTACCTAATTCATTTAGCACTCGCCTTATATTGTCAAGCACTACAGCACTCAAAGTCGGTGACTGATTACATTTCCGCAAGCTTTCTTTCATTGTGTCCCAAACATAAATTGATGGATGTAGCCGTTACTTCCTGGTAGGATATCATAATGAAAAGACAAATAAAATTTTTTATGTTTTTTACCACTTTTATTTGTAACTATGAGTTTATTGTATAAGTTTGAGAATGTCTTTATAGTACGAAACTGCAGCAACGAGTTAATTGTATAAGTTTGAACATGTCCGTATAGGACGAAACTGCAGTAACGTTAGTTACAAATGAAAGTGGTAAAAAACATAGGAATTTTCATTTGTCTTTTCATCAAACCATTTAAATTGGATTAAACACACAATAGTATGGAGGCAATCGTAAGAGAATATGACCACCTGTTTCACACGAATCAATAATATACTCTTTTTTGAAATTACGTTGTTTTATGGTCGCCAGTAATACCTTTTTCGTTAGTATCTTTTCGGATATTTTCATGTCATGATTTCGCATGAAATCAACAATATCAGATTTTTTTGTGTTATTGTTTGGTATTGTAATCAATAACTGAAAATGATACGAAGCATTATCCATAACAATAACTGAGTTTGGATAAATATTTGGGAGAAGCTGCTAACTGAACCTGGTTTCGAATAAAGCCGCAGTTACATCTTGTTATATTTTTGGCCGACACAAGCAAAGCGTTAGGTATAAAACTACTTTCATTCCCGGCATGCAAAATTATAACATGTTTTCCCCTTGAAGAAGGTGTGTTCAAAGCACAATACTTGGTTTCGTCTACCCAGCCGTATTCGACAATATCATGGGTGTCAAACCAAGTTTCGTCGACGTAGATTATATGTCTGCTAGATTCTCGATAGCTTTTCATTCTTGTCGGAATTGAACAATGGGTGTCGATTCCATTATGACCATCAATTTTTTTATTTGAAACCACAAGACAATAAGACACCTCGTAGAGTTTCTAAAGATTTGTAATAATAATCGGGATAGTCGAGTAATTTATACCAAATCATTTCCAAGGTTGGCACTTCATTTTTTAATGCTGCGCGGCTAATGCCGCGCAGAGGGCATTGTTGGTTGTAGTATCATAATTTTTCGTGTTCACGACGTTTCGGCAAAGTCCCATTTGTCATCTTCTGGTGATATCTAGATCCTGCACCCATATGTTATTGATAGGAAAATCAAAAAATTAATTAATTTATTCCCCATGACGATTGAATTCATATTGAAACATTCAATACTTTTATTTATAATTCAAGATCTTCAGTACTATATTGCGATAACTAGTTAGCTGTGTTTAGATTCATTATATCCATTATGGAACATAGTTTTGATCCTATTCGAAAATGATTGATGCTTAGAAAAACATGAATTGTTTTTCTCAAGTAATTTAAGTAATTTTTAATAATTGCATCTATGTTTAAACTTTTCCGATACAGAGGTGCGCTACTGACAAATTCAACTCTGAAATGTTGAATGTATGTATCAAAAATTCATAGAAATCCTTGACATGCGTATTCAAAAATCACAATCCAACCGAACGTATTTACTTTTCATTGTTTTCCACTAATCCTTCTCAAACAGGATTCTTTGAACTCGTTCAGTATCATCATCGAATACGACAATGAAACTTCTAGTTATTATTTCAGCGTTAGTTGAACTGTGTGAAAGTGCCCGCATTTTAGGGGTTGTACCAACACCTTCCTTCAGCCATCAAGTGGCCTTCAGACCTTTATGGAGAGAATTGGCTAAAAGAGGACATGACTTGGTGGTGATTACTACTGATCCGGAAAACGATCCAACTTTGAACTTGACAGAAATTGATATCAGTTCGGCGTACGAATTGTGGGAAGAAGCAGAAATCGTCAGACTCTTGGAAGAACTAAAATACCAGCCGTTAAAACTCTCGAATCATATAAAATGGATGTCTTTCCAAGTGTGCGACCACGAGCTTGGCAATCCAAAAATTCAAGCTCTATTGAAGAACGAATCTGAATATTTTGATCTTGTTATAGTGGAGTTCTTACATCCGATAATGCTAGCTTTCGCTGAGAGATTCCATTGTCCCCACATTGGAGTAGCAAGTATGGAGCTTCCTACATTCCTCCATAATATTATTGGAAACCCAGTTCATCCTATAGCTCACCCTGACGTGATGTTACCATTCGAGGGACAATTGACTTTTCTTCAGAGAGTAATTAGCTGTGTTTTCAATTTGATGATGTATCTAAATTCCTTTGTGCCGATGGAGGAAGATCAAATTGTGGAAAGACACTTCGGAAAAAATATACCCCCAATAAGAGATCTGATGCTGAAGTTCAGCATGATGTTCGTCAATGTGGATCCAGCTTTCAACCTGAGACCACTGGGCCCAGCATTTGTTTCTATTGGTGGAGGAACGCATCTTGGATCTGCGAAGCCCTTGCCAAAGGTGAGGATTTCCATAACAAAAATCTGTGTAGATTGATTCGAATTGATTCGAATAATTAATAATAATACTAATAACATTGAAGACCTTGACTTCATCATGGCCTGCTAGAATGGTGTCTTCAACACCCTAGTCCACCACAGTCGTGTGATGGGTATAGATGTTCCTCACACGAAGTGAAGGGCCTGTCGTGAGGCGTTTGAGACTCTAATGCACTTGCTGTCAGCATGTCCAGCATATGCAGTCTCAACCTATATTCATCGACATAACGCGGCTTTAAGAGTGCTTTAATACCACACACGGTACCTTCACTATATTGACGAGACACCAATGTTGCCCTACGCTCCGGGGGATAATGAATGTTGTAGGGAAGTGCCGAATTTATCTCTATTCGTTCACCACCCTCACACTCATACAAGCTAATAAGCCTAATGTAGACCTCCTCTCGTTATGAGTGGACCAATTTGAAGAGTTGTCTAGTTGGATTCACAAAAGATTTACAGAACTTCCAGTTTGTATATTATTTTGACTGGTTTGAGTTTTGAGTCTATTCAGGTTAAGCTTATTATAATTGTACCATATCTGAGCTTTGTCTTCAATTTGGTTGATAGTGGTATGGAGAGTATCAATATTCAGAAATATTCGCATATGACACCATATAATGAGGGTAAATGTAAAAGAAAAGGTCATTAATATATATGATGAATAAGAGTAGTCCCAAAACAGATCCTTGTGGGACACCATGTGGATTTTCCTGTATGTCCTTTGAAGATACATATTGTTTTCTACCGGTCAAATATGAACGAATAAAAGAAAGTACAGGACCTCTTATCCCATAAAATTCCAGTTTTTCGAGGAGGAGGTCATGAGAGACGCAATTGAAAGCTTTCATGAGGTCACACAAAATTAAAACAGTATGTTTACCTTCTTCAAATCCTTTTATGATCGCGGCGACAACTTGACAGACAGCGTTCACCTACTAGCGTTGATCTACTGCACGAAACCAAAATGGTGTTTGTGGAGAAGATTGAATTTTACGAAATAGGCACTTAAACGGTTTTTTAAAATTATTTCGAAAATTTTGCCAAGAGTACAGTGGGAAATACAGCTTGACAGAAACATTCGTTCATGAGAATTGTAAAATGGTTCAGAATAGTTCCAAGAGAATTTTTTGAAATTTTGCTGTTGATATTATAAGCATCATAGCTTATTGAATAACCCAAAGAAAGTATTGCACTCTCAACTTCAGACTCCGCTACAGGTTCCAGAAAAATAAGTTGGCACGAATTTAAGGTAACTAGATGATTCAATGCCGTAGGATGGCAAGAAGTTTATAAGATCGTTAGCGACAGTTACGAAATAATTATTTAAGTCATCTGGTAGAATAATGTCTTCGTTATCCGTAGCGTATGAACGGTTCTTCTCGTAGTTGATTATTTTCGAACAATCTCGAGCTATATTTGACGAATTTCTGATGACATCATTATAGGCTAGTTTTTTTTGTCTATATTATCATAGCTCTGTATTGATTCCGGTAATTATTGTATGCTTCTTTATCTTTCAATGAGAGTTTAAGTGACCTGGTATATTTGCGGTACATATCAGAAGTACGCCACGGACTCAGTACACGTCGAACTTCACTGTTCAAGAACTCTTTCATTTGGAGAACTGAGTATATGTGGAATAAACTACCTGAGAACATTTTTCCAAACGAATTTAATCTCCAATGTGAATCGCCAATTTCGCACAGGCACCGCTATTTGAAAGCCTTAAGGTTTTTCCTGTAGTCTCACTAATAATGTTTCTGGAGTTTAATCGCGTTTTCTTTTGAGGTACCTACATATTTCTGTATTGAGAAATTTCGACTGATCAGGTAAAGACGACCCAATTTGTTGAAAAGTATTTCATATAAATAACATCTTGGCACAAAAACTATTTAAAGATATTCAAAAATTACTCTTGCAGAAGTAGCTTTGATACAATTTCGAAGTTTTTCGGTCATCTACAGAAATAAAATACTAGAAATATATGAAATAAATGATCATTAATACAACACTGAAAATGTTAGTATATGTAATCGTTTTCCTTGTTACATTTCGAAAACAATGGTCCTACAAAAAACCTCTGTGGATCGAAACTCGGATTTACAAAATTGGAATCAAAATACAAGTAGAATGCTCATCGGTATAATCTTATTACTAGATGATTTCATTTAACAATTTTGCTCTTTCTTCTAAACGAATCCACTTCACAAGAATAAAACTCAAATCACAATCTCTTTGCTATTGTCCTTCCGTCTGATATTCATGAAAAATTCGTTTTTGAAAATCATATCACAAGAATTTATACTGGAGAACACTTCAACTCAGGATAATGTCATTATGGAAGAATGGAAGTTCGTGAGAATTTTCTCGAATAGCTACTGTACCGTGTGCCTATTTCATTTTCTTCTTAAAGGGTGTACATTTTCAAGAAACGCATTTCTGAAATTCGAAAACGAATACTTACTTAATGTGATTTGTCGGCTAGATTCGATATAATATTCAGGTCAAGAGATCAAGATCACTCGTCTCTTAAGATTACTTTGTTGAAAATAAGTACTACGTAATCAAGAAAAACTTACGTTTTAGACTTATTCAAATGAGGTTTCATAATCCAATATAATATGATTCAATATACACATTCATGATAATATAACATTTCATTATATGTATATTGATTAAGGCTGCAGGAATAAATTGTTTTGGAGCCTACATGGTGACATATCAAAGCTGTGTTTTTTTAAATGGAACACCTTGTGTTTCGTTACACTTTTGAATAGGACAGAAAAAATAATATGAACGCATTGAACTCATTCCACTGAATTCTGACCAAGCGTAAAAGAGGCTTTGGACTACTGTTTTTGATGAAACTCGTTTGTCAATATTATACAGAATGTTAAAAAATTGTTATGTTAAATTTTAAAAAATATTATCAATTTTTTTATAATTTCGTACATAGAAAACTTTTTCAAATAGAACGCCCTATACTATTTGGTCCGATATTGGCTTGTTCTTATTGGTAGTTCGATATTGGTAGTTCTTATTTCAATGCATTCTTTGTATTGAGATAGCTTTGAAAAGACATATTTTTGCCTACATAAATCTCATTGACAATTTTTATACTTCACTTCATCAAGAATATTTACTGTTCACTAAAATGAAGTTAGCATTCACATTCATATTCTGACAGTAGTTTATTGTACATACTATACAATTTTTTTATTATTCAACTGAAACAATTACAAAGTATGAAACACAAATGTATACGTATAATTCAAAGTAGGTATTCAAAATGACGAACATCCTGTTGAAAAGCAACCCTTACTCTCCTTCATATTCTTCATATGCACAAGTATCGTGAACCTCATTTTTAAAATATCCCCATACGAAAAAGTCGATGCAAGTCAAATCTGGTGATCTCTCTGGCCAATTATTTGGTCCTCCACTACCAATCCAGTATTTCGGAAAGCACATCTCCAAAAACTGTCTGGCACTGAATTTGAAATATGCCGGAGCTCAGTACAATTGTAACCACATGCGTTGTTTGATATTTAGCACATTCTTCAGAAGCTCAGGCATATCATCTCGTAAAAATTGTTGACCATTCCAGTTTTCATCAAAAATATGGTCCTATAACTTGTGTACCTATAATTCTTCGCCACACTTTAACGTACCATCGATTCTGGTAATCCAGAGGAAAAAAAATGAGGATTCACATCACTATAACAATGGATGTCGTATCAAAGCTATCTTGATTTAAAGAATGCATTGAAATAAGAACTACTATTTGGAAAAGCCAATATCTGAAAAACTAGGGAACCCCAAAATGAATTTTATATTATTGAGAATTCGAAGGGATGATTTCTTCACATTTCGATGATATTTAGTTTCCAATTGTAACTAGCATTTTTATAAAAAAAGGTGTGTTTGTAGATGTTTGACAATGTTTCATAATGAATTTCATTAGTTTGGACTTCCATTATCTGATATTATATAAAATAGTTTGAAAACCCTGAAAGAACTAAAAAAGAAGAATTAAAAATCAAAGAAGAAGAAATGGAATAGCTAACAAAAACAATTATATTAAGGAAAAAACCTGAAATGAAATAATGTTGAATTAAAATATAAGAAAAAATAGAACAATTGGAAAAATAATAAAAACAAAATTAAAAAGTTATGGCATTCCAAGCCAAGTTACTTCACGACGTTTCGATTGTTAGTATCCACAATCGTCTTCAGGTGATGACCTGAAATGTCAGTTATAATAATGATAATAGTCATTTACTTCTTTAAGACAGTTACAAACCATATGGAAAAAGTGACTTGTTTACATTTAAAATACAATAATACTAATACTAAAAAATTGATTTCACCGCAAATTGCCACGGCAAATCTTCATCCAGTTTATAAAAATACTGTTCTGTCATAAGGATTTTAAATTATATTTGAATGATTGTTTTGTCATGTAGTTTCTCACATTTGAAGGAAGGACCTTGTAAAGTTTAGGAGCCATATGACTGGGAGATTGGTGAGTTATTTTGAATTTTCCGAATGGAATTGAAAAATCATTCTTCTGTCTTGTATTGAAACTATTATTTTATTTGTTCTTCACATAAATTTCATCATTTTTGCTGAATACTAGCATACTCAACTCTGATATGACTAGACAAGGTAATATTAATATTTTCAGTCTCTTGAAAGCCCCGTCATTGATCGGAAAATTAGTTTTTTTTTGTGGCACGAAGATATCTTTTGCTAGGGTAGATAAACCCTAAAATATCAAACGGTATCGTAGCCTACTTACAAGTTGTGCATAGTAGAGCTGTATCAATTGATCAACATTGAGTATATGCTACTAATTTCTAAATTGAAAGACAATCGAATTCAATTTTGAGATTAGTTAATGTGAGTGAGATTTCTATCTATTCGTAATCCTAAGAAAATTGTTTGATCCGGACTAGTTGAGATCAATGGACTTTATTCGATTGATTGGAATTACAA